>JAHLTZ010000050.1:0-118114 GCA_025786725.1 Syncephalis fuscata | reverse complement strand
ATCATCATTGAACTGATCACTTTTATTTGTTCAATTGGCTGGTAATAGCACTAACAACTAGCATCAAAACAGCTGGTTTACATGATTAGAACCACTAAATAATTAGCTTTAGCTTTTTGGCTTAGTCTGTCTGCTTTTTATCCAGCCGTTAGTCTTGTGGCGGCCATATCGTATAGTTTTAAAGGTAAGATATTGGCATTGCTGCTCGTATGCATGCTACTATACTTTGATTCGAATAATAAAGCTTTTTAAAAGAAAATAGGCTTAACGTACTAATAAGATAAATAATAAATGATACCGTGTAATTACCATAATTATACTCTACATTCTATTTGTCATGACAATGTCATTTCTATCATACATTTCACTTCTTTATTTGCACGTTGTCCATTCATCATGCTATATATCAGTGTACTGTTCATTGGCTACTACCATTAATAAAAGCTGCTTGTTCATTACTAGCTATATTTATTATAGATATCAATTCATCTTGTCGTAAACGCTATAACTTATCATCGGCACTCTGCACTTTCACTTGCTCAATTATAGCATTCTATGTTATTTTATTTCTACATGGTTTATATATTGTCAATAAGCAATAAAATGTTGGTACTGTAATTTAAAGCTAAACATTCAAGTTTATTTACTAACTATTGTACACCACAATACCATTGTATTGCAATCCAATATTGCTTTTTTGGCTCTATCTATGGTATTAATAAAATCCAATTGAACTTGCTCACTCATTATGTCTACTCGTTTGCTCAATACTATTGGCTTAGCCTATTCATTTTTTTTGTATAGCTGTAATATGTAAATTCATGCAAATATACCAATGTTTCATTGTCAAATACAATATAATCTACAAACCAAATAATTGAGTAATGTAATAAGGCTATATTCTTGTTGAATATAAGCATCACTAAGAAATATATCTGCTCAAATTTATATTAGTAAGATTATACGTGCAAATCAACTATGGCAATAATGTTTGCTGTATAGTCACATTGAATAAGCAATTTGGGACAGCTATTACACATAGTTGCAAAACAGCAATCCTTACGTCGTCTCAGTTGTAAAATAACACGGAACAATAGCTGTTTCATGCTGTCACCACTGCTACTTTCATAACTGCATCATCATAGAAGCAAATGTCTACGTTACTTGTATACAATCCTATCACTTCTATGCAGCATGACAACTAACAGCAGCTGTCTAAACAACATAAATTTGCACCATCAAAATATTAGATATCAATACAAATTGTAGGTTAACAAATATCTTCGAGCACAAGTTTTATGCGTCTCAACAGCTAAATAGCTATATCAATGTAACTACGCACGCAAGCACCTAGTAAACATCCAGGTTTACCAAATAGTATGGCCAGTTAGCCATGCAATATTGAAACCACTTATGCAGCATATTAAAATATCGCCGCATTATTATATAGTTTTAGCCGACTATATATCTGAAGTGTTATCAAACAACATAACTAAAAAGCATAACTACATTACACTCCGCACACCCATCTACTTAACTAAAACATTTAAAACAATAAACAGTGGTAATCTTGTAGCTACTAAACGTTTAGTGAGTGTAAAGTGTATTGAGACAGATGCTACCAAAGGGAAAATGGGAGCGTAGTGTTTGATTTGGGGAGTGGCAAAATGGCTGAATGGCTTTCAACGTAACACAAATCAATCAATAAAAAAAGGCGATATTGATATTCATTCACGTTTATTGTGCATAATTAGCATAGGCGAGTTGCCATAAACGAAAGATTTGTTCAACATTCAGTACCCGTAATGTTCTGTAAACGTATGCAGTACTATTCAACACCGTACTGTAAGGCAGCTCAGATTAATATTGAATTTTCACTTCTGTGCATAATGTCAGTTGTAAGAACGGATGATATCATTTGCTGCTATGGCATTTTTTATACCAAAAATATATACTTAGTGTTGTTATATATATAATTCTCTTTTTACTTTACTACTGCTGATGTTTTATTTATTTAAGCGATACATCCAAGAAGCACGCAATAGCAATAGCAATTAGCACTTGATTGGATAAAAAACCAAATGAATATATATTTTCATTTGGAAAACCATACCAAGTGCTGGCACCAGCTACAGTTGATATTTATGTAAATAAAGGTAATAATCGGTATTGTAAGTTGCATGCAGAAACAATGGTGCATGATAAAAATATAGCCCAAATGTATCTGCTGACTGGCACCAATGCTTGAATGACTATAGAAAAATGTTTTAGTATTGCTTAGTAGTAATATAATATCATACATCTAGTCAGCCGCTGTTCATATATGATTCATAGCGTACATGTAGTGTGGTTGTTTGTTGTTTGGACAGTGTTATTTTAAGTGTTATACAAAAAACTGAAAAAGTTGTTAATCGAGACGATCATCTAGTATAGAACTACGCGTCCACCCGGAATACTGACGATCCCCTTTAAGGCAAAATCATATGTCAGAAGCACATAGCTCATACTAGCCATCGCCAGATGGCAATACGGTTTAATAAACGATATGATATGCAGTAAAAATTCAAATGTAGTAATAAACTCCATTAGATTGCTGGTTCACCCAATTGTATCCAATGCGTAAAACTAAGCAAATGAACACTACTGCATATTACGCTTGAAAAACGGATATTACCATATGCTGCTGCATTATCAAATGATTACAACATAGTATTTAATCTTTACCACGCTCTAACCAATCGCAGAAATACTATCTAAAATCCAACGATCCCCTAGCAAATCTCAACATTGTCTTCATGGACACTAGTGAACCAGGTATTTTCTATGATATTTGAGACTAGTAATATACTGCAATTCATTTAATAATGCCCACAAGTAAACAGTAGTTGATATGTGGCACTCATCACAAATTATCCACATATCACACCAATCTAGTGTGTGATGGCAGTGTTCAGCAAGTTGACTACTGCCACACACCTCCAGTGCGCATTACAAACAAGTGGACACTAACATATAGCCACCTATCACAGGTCGCCGCATCAACATGAGGGAGCGCACAGCAATACTGACTTGCTAAACACTGCACTGCACGCTCTAGCATCCCACATGTCTCCGCACTACACTAGTATACAGTCGCCTATTACAGGCAACCATATAATTATTGAGCCAGTACAATACAATAGTCTGCAATATCATATTACACATTCAATACAGTACACAAGTAAGAACACAGTATTTCATGGTCAACCAACAAGAGGACCACACACCACCGGATGTAACTACTAGATTTGGTGCTGACCATTAACAAACGGCTTACAGCACATTAACAACTGGAAACAGAAGAAGGCGAGGTAATGAGCAAAAGTAATCTCAGCACAACCTTATAAAATTGCCCCAAAACATATCTACCAATTAGAATGGACAATGTTGGTAAAGAGTATGTGGTAGCTGCTCATTGGCGCGCTGCAACTGACTGAAACCTTCTAATGCTAGATACCATCTTATCAGTAAATTGGATTATAATCCCTTCCTTATTTCCATATTTGCTCACTTTTTGCCTTCCATTTGCTGGTCATTTCCGCGCATAATCAGCATATCTACACTGGCTAGTTGAATCAATTGGCTAATACAACTGAAACATAGCCAAATGCGACCATTCTTAATCAGCTGTACCACTATAATAGTGGTTCTTTCCAATGCTATCAATATTGTCAGGGTCTAGCGGGTATTTTCACTTTCCCCCAACATTCTTGCCATTCCACACAATTAGATTAATCGATCCACACAATTTATTACTGTATTAGTTAAATAAAAATGACTATTTTTCTTTAGAAATATGGTCTATAAAATAATTCACCGATTGAGTTTCAATGCTACTAAATAGAAATAAAATACACGTTGTTCATATTACATTACAAAGTCCGTTAAAGCTATGAAGTAAAAACAGGAATAAACACGTAACCATATCGACTGCAAAGGCTAACATGAAAACTAGTATGATGTGGCACATGCATGCTTAGCCAAGTGATTATATAAAATACCGATATGCGCAATAGTTTGCTATACAACTTAAGGCAGAACTATGGCATCAGTAAGCAGAACATACTACAGCAAATGCAACGCTAGATTACTTGTAAAATAAAACATACTATCGTTATATTATCTTCAATACTGACTGATATTATACTATTATAAGCGTATTTAAGTCGATTCATTTTATTGTTACAATTGTCTAAAAAACAGATGGTACTATTTAACGTGAGCCAAACATACATTTTGTTTTAAGCATTGTCGCTATTACACTTTCATCTTTTGTTTCTTTGCTTTAAACAATTGCTCATTTCCATTGTTTTTACTTGATATCTTACAACCATGAATCCTTCAAACAATCAACAAGCGGTGACTACAGCTTCTGAGTCCACTTCCTCTAGTCCGCGTTCAGTCTCGCCTGTCGCGGCTCTTTCTACCGCTGTATTGCCATCGAGCCTTCTAGGCAATGGTACTGCGTTTTACGCAAAGATTCCAGCTTGTTGGGATGCTTTGACACAAGAAGAGCGCAATAGCGCTGTCGGATGGCTCGAAGTATACGGAGAAGAGCCTCAAGGTGTGTTGGAATAATATTGAACATATTTGAATCTAAACAATAGCTGTTTAGAACACGTCTTAAAAGACGGTGTAAAATTTACCGTTGGTACTAGCCAACAATGGTAAGTAACATTAAGTTTATAAATAGTATCAAACTGACAATATGCCAAATCTTCAATAGTGACTACCAGTTAGATGTGGCTGATATGCCACAAGTCTGCTTCGCAGTATCAGCAGTAAGTATATTATACACTTTAATAACTAATCATTAACTATAAATCATCATAGGACCATACAACAGTCTCATGCACGGTAAGTACATAATTATTAACATTTTTATTACTAATTAGTAAATTAGAACATGGGATTGCCAATTTTAATGGGTAAGTTTTAATAAGTAATAGAAATCAAATTATTAACGTTTAATTTAGTAAATGACCATAAGGTAGTTCAAAACGAAGTAGATCAAGATACCGATAAATGCTTTATTAAGATTCCAGGTTGTAAAAGTAAGTATTAATTATTATTATCATTATTATTATCATTATTAATTATACATTGCAGCCACATTTACTGTGTACAGCCTTAAACTGGCCACTATTGTGCCAGAAGAACTTAGTTCAGAGTATATCGAGGTAAGATTACAAATACAATCAGATACCAAAATAACACTGCTATTGCTATTATAGAACGTTCACCGACGTTATAAAATTACCAATGATTTTCTTGGCAAGTAAGTAGTTAGACTAAATAAAATAACTAGATAACCAACCAACTATTTGTAACAGAGGCGGCTTTGGTGCAGTACGTCTGGCATTGGACCGCAACACAGGTCAACGTGTTGCAGTAAAGATTGTAGCACGTCGTAATAACGAAGAATCCATTATAAATGAGATCAATGCCTTACGTAGTATAAAATGCGATCCTCATTTTGTAATGTATTTGGATGAGCGATACACTGCTCATAATGTGTACATAGTCCTCCCGTACATGGCAGGTGGCGATCTAGCCAGATATGTTCGCCGCCATGGCCCACTTCCAGAGATGGAAGTAAAACATATCTTTAAACAACTTTTCGAAGGTGTTTTGGTAAGTATTATTATAAATTAATAATCAAAAAGCTAATAATGCATTAGATTTTACACAGTCTGAATATTGCGCATGGTGGTAAGTACATTCATTTATCTACAATATAATTGTTAATGATTGCTATTATTATCACATAATTAGACATCAAGGTAATTTATTTATTTAATATTACGCGTTATTATTAACGATTAAATAGCCTCATAACATTTTATTGGTTGCGGACTCTGAGTGCCCTAAAGTCGTATATACGGACTTTGGATTGGCTCGGTTTATACGACCTTCCATGCCATATAGCAGTGGTGGCACCATGGCATATAAAGCACCCGAGGTGATGTTGGCATCAACTATGCGGCAAAATCTATTGTCAATTGCACTAGGCGACGAAAATCAAGAGTTTCGTGACCAGCTAAACTCATCAACTGTTAATGGATATGGGACACCCATTGACATGTGGAGCTTAGGTATAACGCTCTATAAGTTGTTAACAGGTAAGTGCAAACAAAAACAATATATAGTACTAACTATTCTATACTGTACTTAGGCAATTATCCCTATGATACTCAGCATGGCGCTTTTGGATATTTAAAAGATGTATTAAATACACCGCTTGGTTTTGAACAAGGAAATCATCTCAGCGATGAAGGTAAGTTGAATATTTATTTATTAACAATAACTAACATTGCGCAGCTATTGATTTAATAACGCGGCTACTGACCATTGATAGTAGCACGCGTTGTACAGCAGAAGACGCGCTGGCTTGTCACTGGTTTGATGAGGAGGAAGAACAAGTGGATGCGGCTGCACCACTTAATGTTGTTTCTTTAAATGAAGAAGAACCAGAAGCATCAACAACAACATCACCACCACCAACGACGCCAATAACAACACCATCACCACCAACACAAGCAGCATCTGGGCCAACAACAAAGAAGCAGCGGCTAGCGTCTAAGCTTTTACAGCGACGCCGCCTAAAGCGCCGATGCTACTCAAAATACAAATCACAAGGTGCTGCCAAACGGTCAATTCCCTTCCGAAAATGCCGTCTCAATAAAGGTGCATATTAGTTAAAAGGTAAGAGCTCATTAACAATCAATCAAATCATAATGCTAACTATCTAATATACTTAGTTGCTTTACATCATCTATTCATTGCTTATATGTTACCAATAAATATTGTAAATATTCTTTTATTTAGTATATAAATGATCGTTTCATTTTAATGGTTTTGGTGTCAAATGGCTTTTATTCTTTTAATACATTCGCCATTATACTGAAGCTACGTTCTATAATAATGAGTGTTTTTTGGGTGTGAATGACTTTTATTCTTTTAATTAATCTTTTATTACATTCACTATTATACTGAATATATGTTTTATAATAATGAGTAGTTTTGAAAGTAAATAACTTTTATTCTTAATGTATTTATTCATTTACTATTAATCTATTCTATGATGTACCGACATGTTGGGTAGATTGACTTTTATTACTTCCCACTCCATTTATTAATTAAACTCATCTGTTTATAAATATTGACTGACAGGCTCACATCTCACAAACTACGTCATCACATTTCCTTTCTCTTTCTTCACACTTGATAGCATATATCCATAGCATATATTTGTACGCTCTATATATGCTACATAGATAGTGTCAGAAGTTGACTGACCACTAGTTAGTACAAACACTATTTACACTATGTACTTGCATTGCTCTTTTGTAATCTGGCCTTTTGCAAATCACCTTCATTACTCCGATCATTGGTGTTGGCAGCTTATTTGACATAGTAAGTGCATTTCTAGCTTTGTTTTTATGCCATATTGAATATATGCTGCAAAGATCCGCTGTATGCCTTATTTTTACTATAGATTGCTCTTGCAGGTCAACTGACAACAGCTCTTCAATCTCAACGGTAGCAGTGCAATCTACCACTTTCAAGACGGTGCAGTCTGTTGTCAATACGATCTGTATTGACTATCTATAGAAAAACAGAGTATACGGTGATCTTGACAGCATATAGCCATCACAGTCATCATGTACAGCTGCTGTATGCATACACTAACAATAGTAGTAGATTGGCCTGCCAGTATAGTCGCTGAACAAGTTTTCAACGCAAGCACAGCAGTGCGATCCACTACTGTCACTACTACTGTACGCGCACGGTAGTCCGCGCGACGACAGTACGAACGGCCTACGGCAAGCCAAACATATAACGGATCTAGCAGCATATGGCCACCGCAGTTATCGTGCACAGCTACTACGCACATACAGCAGCAACAGTACAGGAAGTGCTGTTGGCATTGTCATTAAACGGGTATTCGATGGCAGCACAGTAGTACATCCACCACTGTCCCTACAACTGTATGTGTACGGCACTCATTACAATGAATGTCTATGTGGTCTACAATAGACCAAAGTACCAGTGTATTTGGTAGTAGACCACCAACATAATTAGCTTGCAAGCTACTATGCACATACAGCAACAACAGTACAGGAATGCTGTTGGTATAGTCATTGAATGAGTGTTCAACGGCAGTACAACAATACATCCGCCACTGTTGCTACAGCTGCGCACATACAGGTGTGATGAATTATTACAAAGTATTCTTTTGTAGTATATTATATTAGGATATACATGAAACATGTAATTTTTGCATTAGCAGGCAAGTATTGCTGTGTTTATTCAACTAAACATGCTTTCAAGCACAGACAAGATCATACAATTTGCCATGTCCCTTCCAGTCAATTCTACAATTTTTTTGTTTTCGAGGCGATAGACTGACGCCAGTTCATGGCATGTTACTATATCAGTAAGGCGGCACGAAAGGTGAGCTGCTGTAGTGATATGTTGGGTATATTGGGGCAAAAGCAAGTAATTTAAAGCAAATGTAGTAGAATATAAATAAATACGTAAAACAATATATGTGAAAGCGAGTAATGAATAAATTACGTAAAATAAACAAAATATGGTGACTGATCTACGAGTAATGACTTGCGATGACCATACCGAGTAGTCATTAGCTAAGATTACTGCAATGACTGTAATGACTGCACTAGAATAAGCTCAATTGATAGCTAGTAGCCAGTATGCAATACATATATCGACACACTATCATAATAAACAAATTATATTGATAAATAAACAAATTTATTGGTTTATTATAACTAACCAACCAGAATTGTCATGTGAGTACGCATAAACAATCGGATTTGCAGTATATTTTTAATTTGCTATTAATTTTTTAATATGTCCAATTGTAATTGTGTAATATGGTAATTAGCATAATGAGTGTAATAAATGACTAATTTAACTATAAAGCTAGAGTCAAATGGACAACGCCAATCGATAGTGTGTTCAGTATACTGTATAACAATGTACAACGCCATTATATAAAATAAAAGTGTACAGCATAAACAGAATGTGAATGATGTAAGTAAATGGAGGATATATGCATATTGGATAATACATCTACAATAATGAGTGTTTGATGACTGATGTCACTCACCACCCACCATCATGTTCAATAGATTGAATGTGCAGTTCAATTGCGCAAATGTTATTAAATAGTCATTTGACCCCCAAATCACACTACATATAATAATGTAATGATTAAATAAACAATTATAAAATATATATATTGTTATATACCATTATATGACGGTGTAAGACGGGTAGACGGTATAGACGGACGCCGTACCGCGGCGTACCGCTCCATAAGACGGTGTAAGGGGGGGGGGGGGCGGGTAGGGGTAAGACGGCGTACCGCGGCGTACCGCTCCATAAGACGGTAAAGTAAGACGGCGTAAGACGGTATAAGACGGTAGCGGTGTAAGACGGTATAAGACGGTATAAGACGGTACCTGCGTACCGCCCTACCGCTCCATACCGCTCCTACCGCTCCATAAGACGGTATAAGCTTAACGGTAAGTATAATATATCACTATATACCACTATATACCACTATATACCACTATATACCATTATATACCATTATATATCACATTATAGCTTTTTTTAACTAAAATCGTTTATTGCTTAGTGTGATTTGGGGTCAAATGACTTTTTTTTGTAACATTCGCGTAGTTGAACTACATTTTCGTTCTATTGAACATGGGGACAAGTGGTGAGTTTGATTTAATCGTCGCATTATTACATTTATTGTGATTTGGTGGTTAAATGACTATTTTTAATAACGCCCAATCTATTGAACATGATGATGGGCGGTGAGTGACATCAATCATCAAATGCTCATTATTGTAGCTTTATTATCCAGTATGCATATATCCACCATTTACTTGCATTATTTCCATTCTGTTTATGCTGTACACTTTTATTTTATTAAATGTTGTTGTACATTGTTATACAGTATATTGGCCACACTCTATCGGTTGGCGTTGTCCATTCGACTCTAGCTTTATAGTTGAATTGGCCCTTCATTACGCTTTTTCTGCTAATGACCATATTACACAGTCACAGTTGGGCATATTGATAAAGTTAACAGTAAATTAACGAATATATATACTGCAAATCCGATTGGTTCTGCGTACTCGCATGACAATTCTGGCTATAATAAACCAATAAAATAAAATGTCTAAATATTTATTGTTTTTATTTAGAATTGTATACGCATATCATAGCAATATTGGTCAAATATTGGTGAAAATCGTTAAATATAAATATAAATTTGTTTATTTATCGCTATAATTTGTTTATTATGCTAGTTTGTCGATTGGTGTATAGTATACTGGCTGCTGGCTGCCAATCTGGCTTATTCTAGTGCAGTCATTGCAGTCATTGCAGTGATTTCAGCTAATGACCATCAGTATGGTCCTTGCAGGTCCTTACTCGTATATCAGCTGGCGTATTTTGTTTGTTTTACGTCGCGTATGCATCGATTGCATTGCCCGGGTTGTTTCTGGCTATTGAGCTATGTAGTGGTACGCTTTATTCGTTCTATTTCACTCATATTGGCCTCAATCTACACAGCACGCCACTACATCACTTCCGTTTTTTGTACCACCTTCCTAATATGGAGTATTGCCGTGACTCGGTTTAACATTCAACTCCAGAGCCCGTAGTAATACAGCCACCCATTGGGCCATTTCCGGCTGACCTTGCCATTACTGTGGATACGCATTGTTTTGCTTGATCAACACCAAAGCCATTGCTAATTGACAATTGCCGGCTTGTCTAGCAGACGGTTACAATAATTCGATTTGTTAATAATTAGCCTGGTGCAAAAATAAACACGATTTTGGATAGAGGAAAGATGGGCGATTATAGAAAACATAAAAAGCGGTGTCAAAGCTACAGTGTGTATAGTGGAATGAGTGGAAGGAGCAAAGTATATTGCCGCGTATAAACAATAAAATGTGTCTAGTGTATCGTAGAATGATACATAGTAGTGTGGGACAGAATGGGAATGATATAGGTAAATGGTGGATATATGCATACTGGATAACGAATCTATGATGACGAGTATTTGATGACTGATGTCACTCACCACCCATCATCATGTTCAATAGATTGGGCGTTATTAAATATTAGTCATTTGTCCCCAAAAAGCAATAAGTGTGATGATGTGACGATTAAATAAAACTCACCACTTGTCCCCATGTTCAATAGAGTGAATGTGCAGTGCAATTGCGCGAATGTTATTAAATTTAGTCATTTGACCCCCAAATCACACTACATGTAATAATGTAATGATTAAATAAACAATTATAAAAATATATATATTGTTATATACCATTATATGACGGTGTAAGACGGCGTAAGACGGTATAAGACGGCGTACCGCTGCGTACCGCTCCGTACCGCGGCGTACCGCTCCATAAGACGGTGTAAGAAGGTATAAGACGGCGTAAGACGGCGTAAGGCGGTGTAAGGCGGTATAAGACGGTGTAAGACGGTGTAAGGCGGTATAAGACGGCGTACCGCTCCGTACCGCGGCGTACCGCTCCATAAGACGGTATAAGAAGGCGTAAGACGGCGTAAGACGGTATAAGACGGCGTAAGCGGTGTAAGACGGTATAAGACGGTATAAGACGGCGTACCGCTGCGTACCGCTCCATACCGCTCCATACCGCTCCGTACCGCTCCATAAGACGGTATAAGCCGGTGTAAGGCGGTGTAAGGCGGTATAAGAAAGTATATATCACTATACACCACTATACACCACTATATACCACTATATACCATATATACCATTATATACACTATATACCATTATATACCATTATATATCACATTATAGCTTTTTTTAACTAAAATCGTTTATTGCTTAGTGTGATTTGGGGTCAAATGACTTTTTTTTGTAACATTCGCGTAGTTGAACTACATTTTCGTTCTATTGAACATGGGGACAAGTGGTGAGTTTGATTTAATCGTCGCATTATTACATTTATTGTGATTTGGTGGTTAAATGACTATTTTTAATAACGCCCGATCTATTGAACATGATGATGGGCGGTGAGTGACATCAGTCATCAAATGCTCATTATTGTAGCTTTATTATCCAGTATGCATATATCCACCATTTACTTGCATTATTTCCATTCTGTTTATGCTGTACACTTTTATTTTATTAAATGTTGTTGTACATTGTTATACAGTATATTGGCCACACTCTATCGGTTGGCGTTGTCCATTCGACTCTAGCTTTATAGTTGAATTGGCCCTTCATTACGCTTTTTCTGCTAATGACCATATTACACAGTCACAGTTGGCATATTGATAAAGTTAACAGTAAATTAACGAATATATATACTGCAAATCCGATTGGTTCTGCGTACTCGCATGACAATTCTGGCTATAATAACCAATAAAATAAAATGTCTAAATATTTATTGTTTTTATTTAGAATTGTATATGCATATCATAGCAATATTGGTCAAATATTGGTGAAAATCGTTAAATATAAATATAAATTTGTTTATTTATCGCTATAATTTGTTTATTATGCTAGTTTGTCGATTGGTGTATAGTATACTGGCTGCTGGCTGCCAATCTGGCTTATTCTAGTGCAGTCATTGCAGTCATTGCAGTGATTTCAGCTAATGACCAGTCAGTATGGTCCTTGCAGGTCCTTACTCGTATATCAGCTGGCGTATTTTGTTTGTTTTACGTCGCGTATGCATCGATTGCATCGCCCGGGTTGTTTCTGGCTATTGAGCTATGTAGTGGTACGCTTTATTCGTTCTATTTCACTCATATTGGCCTCAATCTACACAGCACGCCACTACATCACTTCCGTTTTTTGTACCACCTTCCTAATATGGAGTATTGCCGTGACTCGGTTTAACATTCAACTCCAGAGCCCGTAGTAATACAGCCACCCATTGGGCCATTTCCGGCTGACCTTGCCATTACTGTGGATACGCATTGTTTTGCTTGATCAACACCAAAGCCATTGCTAATTGACAATTGCCGGCTTGTCTAGCAGACGGTTACAATAATTCGATTTGTTAATAATTAGCCTGGTGCAAAAATAAACATGATTTTGGATAGAGGAAAGATGGGCGATCATAGAAAACATAAAAAGCGGTGTCAAAGCTACAGTGTGTATAGTGGAATGAGTGGAAGAGCAAAGTATATTGCCGCGTATAAACAATAAAATGTGTCTAGTGTATCGTAGAATGATACATAGTAGTGTGGGACAGAATGGGAATGATATAGGTAAATGGTGGATATATGCATACTGGATAACGAATCTATGATGACGAGTATTTGATGACTGATGTCACTCACCACCCATCATCATGTTCAATAGATTGGGTGTTATTAAATATTAGTCATTTGTCCCCCAAAAAAGCAATAAGTGTGATGATGTGACGATTAAATAAAACTCACCACTTGTCCCCATGTTCAATAGAGTGAATGTGCAGTGCAATTGCGCGAATGTTATTAAATTTAGTCATTTGACCCCCAAATCACACTACATGTAATAATGTAATGATTAAATAAACAATTATAAAAATATAATATTGTTATATACCATTATATGACGGTGTAAGACGGGTAAGACGGTATAAGACGGCGTACCGCTCCGTACCGCGGCGTACCGCTCCATAAGACGGTGTAAGAAGGTATAAGACGGCGTAAGACGGTGTAAGGGTAAGCGGTTAAGACGGGTAAGCGGTGTAAGACGGTATAAGACGGCGTACCGCTCCGTACCGCGGCGTACCGCTCCATAAGACGGTTAAGAGGCGTAAGACGGCGTAAGACGGTTAAGACGGGTAAGACGGTGTAAGACGGTATAAGACGGTATAAGACGGCGTACCGCTGCGTACCGCTCCATACCGCTCCATACCGCTCCGTACCGCTCCATAAGACGGTATAAGCCGGTGTAAGACGGTGTAAGGCGGTATAAGAAAGTATATATCACTATATACCACTATATACCACTATATACCACTATATACCATTATATATCACTATATACCATTATATAGCACATTATAGCTTTTTTTAACTAAAATCGTTTATTGCTTAGTGTGATTTGGGGGTCAAATGACTTTTTTTTGTAACATTCGCGTAGCTGAACTACATTTTCGTTCTATTAAACATGGGGACAAGTGGTGAGTTTTATTTAATCGTCGCATTATTACATTTATTGTGATTTGGTGGTTAAATGACTATTTTTAATAACGCCCAATCTATTGAACATGATGATGGGCGGTGAGTGACATCAATTATCAAATGCTCATTATTGTAGCTTTATTATCCAGTATGCATATATCCACCATTTACCTATATCATTCCCATTCTGTCCCACACTACTATGTATCATTCTACGATACACTAGACACATTTTATTGTTTATATGCGGCAATATACTTTGCTCATTCCACTCATTCCACTATACACACTGTAGCTTTGACACCGCTTTTTATGTTTTCTATGATCGCCCATCTTTCCTCAATCCAAAATCATGTTTATTTTTGCACCAGGCTAATTATTAACAAATCGAATTATTGTAACCGTCTGCTAGACAAGCCGGCAATTGTCAATTAGCAATGGCTTTGGTGTTGATCAAGCAAAACAATGCGTATCCACAGTAATGGCAAGGTCAGCCGGAAATGGCCCAATGGGTGGCTGTATTACTACGGGCTCTGGAGTTGAATGTTAAACCGAGTCACGGCAATACTCCATATTAGGAAGGTGGTACAAAAAACGGAAGTGATGTAGTGGCGTGCTGTGTAGATTGAGGCCAATATGAGTGAAATAGAACGAATAAAGCGTACCACTACATAGCTCAATAGCCAGAAACAACCCGGGCAATGCAATCGATGCATACGCGGCGTAAAACAAACAAAATACGCTAGCTGATATACGAGTAAGGACCTGCAAGGACCATACTGACTGGTCATTAGCTGAAATCACTGCAATGACTGCAATGACTGCACTAGAATAAGCCAGATTGGCAGCCAGCAGCCAGTATACTATGCACTAATCGACAAACTAGCATAATAAACAAATCATAGCGATAAATAAACAAATTTATATTTATATTTAACGATTTTCACCAATATTTGACCAATATTGCTATGATATGCGTATACAATTCTAAATAAAAACAATAAATATTTAGACATTTTATTTTATTGGTTTATTATAGCCAGAATTGTCATGCGAGTACGCAGAACCAATCGGATTTGCAGTATATATATTCGTTAATTTACTGTTAACTTTATCAATATGCCCAACTGTGACTGTGTAATATGGTCATTAGCAGAAAAAGCGTAATGAAGGGCCAATTCAGCTATAAAGCTAGAGTCGAATGGACAACGCCAACCGATAGAGTGTGGCCAATATACTGTATAACAATGTACAACAACATTTAATAAAATAAAAGTGTACAGCATAAACAGAATGGGAATAATGCAAGTAAATGGTGGATATATGCATACTGGATAATAAAGCTACAATAATGAGTATTTAATAATTGATATTATTCACCACCTAGCATTATATTTAATGAAATAAGTCTTAATAAATGTAATCATTTGATTACCAAATTATAAAAAACTTATTAAATATTAACGCAACACAATATAAATGACGTCTAAATAAAATACTATTATTATTGTTAAATGAATGATGTTGTTACAATATGTCATTATTATTATTTTGCTACAGTAACATGCGCATACTCCTTTTTGCTACAGTAACATGCGCATACTCCTTTTGCTACAGTAACATGCGCGTACTCCTTTTTGTTACAGAAATCAGTAATGCAGTAATGGTTGTAAACATCACCGCATTTACAATAGCTAGCAGGTGGCATATTATTGCTATATATATTGAATGGTATATGAGGCTAATTAATAAACTATTTATCATATTCAATAACCAATCCTTTATTGACTAAGATATTTATTACGTTGAATTAACATCTATTCAAGTTTTTATTTTATTTCGCTTTAAGCAAAAAATACGCAAATGTCCTCTCTCATTACTACGTATTTTACCAAGCGTACTCGTGTTGGCCAATCTACTTTTGGTGTAGCTAATCAATTTAATACTGCTTCTTTATTCAAATGTGTTCGTTGAATAATTGAATAGTAGTACCATACCTATAGCCGCTAATGATTTGTAACCTGATGAGATACACGGAGTGTGCGGATTACTTGGGCAAGTGACAAATGACAAGCTAGAGAAATATAAGCGTAAATTCGTGTAAAAACTGATAATGTCTTTATTTGTAATAACAGGTATGTTTTTATATATTGTTCTAGTTAATGGTTAGAATGTCGGAGTAGAACAATATACAAGAAAATAAAATAGTAAAAATATAATTATACTTAGTATATATATAGTAATTGTAATTAAGCATTACTATATCTAGTATTTGCCATGCGTAGCTGAGTGGTAATTTAGTGGCCACGGTGGCCACTTTGTTACAAGAGTGTACAAAAACTGTCGAGAGCATTATCCAATCAGAAGAGCCAGAAATGCCAGTTTTGGATCCTGATAGAATTAAGCAGATCAGTAATAAAATCATAATCACTCCCCCTAAAGATCCAAATCAGAGAAGAACGGATTAATGGATATGACAACAAATCGCGCAATTGACCAATGCGATATATCAAGCAACAAGAAGAGGAGGCTAAGAAGCACCATGTTATACTATGGTACTCTGGCAACAATGCAACACTGGATGCACACAGAAAAGAATACACAATGCCAAATAAACTGCAGGGACTAAGACTACCACTTGCACAGCGACAGCAACCACCACCCACCCATCCAAATAATAGCCAACTGAGGAGCCACCACATGCCATGTGGCAGGCAAGTTCTGCCTAAAGCGGATAGGTCCTACGGACCGTTGCCTCACACCAGCTAAATATAAAGATAAAAATTTACTACTTTTCAGCTATAGATTGTCATTTGCTTCCCTGCATTACGACAACGTATGTTTATTTAGTACTCAATGATTGTAAATATAATTATATTTATAGTTTTCAATATGACTATAATTAAATTATTGAGTACTAAATAAACATACGTTGTAGGAAGCAAAGCAATATAACACCTATAATTAAATAAAATATTTTTTTACAAATAATATAAAACACATAACTATAATGTAACGAAATTATATTCGTTACGAGAAATAATTGTATAATTTAAATATTATGCAATTATTTTCCCACAACACTTTAATTTAAAGCTCCGCAAAGCTTATAAATAATACACAATTTCTGTTTAATAAAAGATTATCTTTATTCCATTATACCTTGTTTTACGGTTGTTACATATAACCAAAATAAAATATAAACTTTTACAATAATGTGGCCTAACCTGAATAGATAACGAATGATAATTTTATTAAAATGTATGTTATTACAGCTATTTATAGCTGTAATTATTGTTAATAACTAAGACGAAATAATAAATAATATTGTAATTTCCTTGTAAGAAAATCGGTAAGGGTTCAGCATTGATTGTCCGTTACCTTTGTGCTATATGTTATATAATAGCAGTATATTCTAATGTTTATTAATTAAATATATTAAAACTATAACGTTTTGTGTGTCGTTTAATATTAATAATAATTTATTATTATTATGAAGACAAAAGACTATTATTTGTAACATTCGCGCAATTAAACTACACATTCAATCTATTGAACATGATGTTGGGTGGTAGTGACATCAATCATTAAATACTCATTATTGTAGCTTTATTATCCAGTACGCATATATCCACCATTCATCTATATCATTATTCCCATTCTGTACCATATTAATATGTATTATAAAATGACACACTAGACACATTTTATTGTTTATATGCGACAATATAGTTTGCTCATTTCACTTATTACGCTATATACACATGTAACTTTAACACTGATATTTACGCTCTTCTTATTGTATATTCATTCTATTGTGTATCAATTTATACTCACCTAGCCTTTCTTTATCCAAAGCAGTTTTTGTTTATTTCTAACGTTTTTTGTTTATCTCAAATTTTCACCCATTCACTCATGTATATATGCAATGTAGCTTAAACACTACTATTTGCACTCGTGTTTTGTATAGTCATTCTAATATATATATATATAAATGAATTTATTGCATAATCGTTACGCGCCATCTATTGCTATTGTCTGCTTTGCAATAGCTCTGTTACTTATGAATTTTGACTCGCCTCGCTTACTGTGCTCATTAAACTATATGTACTCTACTGTCAATACCAATATTGCTGTTATTGTCGTTGTATATCCATCTATTGTATACTAGATATACGCTATTTAAACTGCTATTTGGTTAACACTAAATTTATTTATGCAAATCTTGTCTTTTTTCCATAAGCCATTCTTTTAGATAGTATTTGCTATTCATTATCATTTATCATTTTCTCTTCTTTACTCGTTCTTCTGTATATAACAGTATCGTTTATTTACTTATTACTTTATTAATAATTAGCGCATACATCCAGTCCACTCAATGCACAAACTAAATACTATTATGCACAACAATGTCAACATATTAATTATACAGTGCTCAATCAATATCTTTCGACTTGATACTACAGTATGCCATAGCCATAGCCATAGCCATATATATATTTAAAGGTTTATTATTGAATTTCAATATCTAAATGGCTAATAATAATAATAATAATAATAGTAATACTCATATCATTTACTACCAATAGTTCTTTATTCAGCAACTACTTCACTCAATCCTACTGCTTTACTGGACAGTTTCAACAATCTAGTCAAAGTGTATAAGTTTTCTATTTGTTTTGCTGTTAATCTACTTACCCCAAATATCCAGCACATCGTGTATTAGCATAAAATGTAAACAGCACTAATGTATGGAATAAATTGCTGCGTTTCTAATCATACTATTGGTATTCAATTAATGCTCATCTATCGCTTCTACTTACCGGATAAACATCCCAGTACTTATTGTCCACCACTAAACAGTAGTGAGGAGGGTGCTTTTTAACTTGTTTAAGCTGAATAGCCACATTTGGATCTAAATACCATAATAACCATAATTAATCATTCGTTATATAATTATGCCGTAATAGTTACCTGGCTTTGTACCTTCAGCAAGATAGTGTAGACTAGAAAATGGTACATTCATAGGGAAAGTAACATCGTTGTCAGGCGTTACCATATCAAGGAATGTACAAAACAAATGCAGTATTAACTAATAACTATAGGTTAATAGAGTTACTTTAGATCATTACTGCCACTTCATTACCTGTGCATCTGATGGCATTTCAGGTGTCCATTTCTTATCATCATTCCAAATAATAGCGCCACTATCCCACCTATAGGCTGCCAATACACCACCTACAGCCAAATCTATCATTTTATCCATTAGTATACTTATTTATCCATCTATATACTCGTCTATCTATACACTTACCTTTAATACGAGCTATAATATAATCACGACATGTATAGCCTGGTATATTTAAATATCTCTCTAATTCAATACGTTTGCGTACCAATGGCATCTAATTGCTATTAATTAGCAAGTAGTTTATTTAATGATTAACAATAAATTACCTGAGGATACCGCTGTACTAATTCAACCAATGTTTGGGGTATTTGTGATGGCTGCGGTTGTAGATTAGTCGATGCTCCAAAAGCAGTTCCTGTCTGTCCAAATCCAACTACAATAATAGTACCAATTATAAGTATTTATTTTATAGTATTACTATACTATTGATATTATCAACTTACAAGGTTTTATTAATCCAGATGTGGCTGTGGTTGCAGGGGCAGGTTTATTGGGTTCCAATGCCATAGCAATAGCTGGATACTCGTTTAGTGGAAGTTGACACTTTGATGAATCCAAATGGGCTAATCCTTGTTGTGACAACTCTTGATCAACCTCATTGACTAGCTGAACTATACTGCGTAATACACGGCTGGATAACCACTATTATTAATCTATTAGATTAGTAGTGGCCTATACAAATATTCTATTAATTACCATACGCAAATTCTCTGTCCAGGTATCGATGTATAAATCCACACCTAGTTCGTCCAATACCTATTACAATAGCTATAAGTATGCTAAAATAGCTATAGACTGGATATTTACCGTTTGTGGATCTTTGTAGCCAAGTCCATCTAGTGCACGTTCTACAGTGGCAGTTGCTAGATTTCGCTTAGTAATTGGTAATGCTTCTTGGTAAGCAAATGTTGGAATAGGTGGCTGTCCATAATTTGTAGATAGTCCTTGTCCATTGCCAGGTGATAAAGCGCTTAAATGAAGTGTAGAAGCACCAGATCGATCCATAATACCACCTAAATACATACCATATTATAGTTATCTATAAATAGAATTGTAATAAATACGTACTTTGTGATAACATGGACATATTTAATGTAGGCTCATTGGCATCAATTAATGCATCAATTTCACTGGCCTCCGTTAAAGGTTGACCACTAATATCACCTATAATTACACATAATATATATATATATATTAGATTATATTAGATTATATTATCCACAATATAGGTTAAATCACTTACCAAATGTACTTCTATTTTGTCTTTCACGTAAATATCCATGATTGTTACCAAATAACATTGATCGTGGTGGTGGTGAATTGAGTGGTGTGGTGGTCATTCCCATAATACCTCGTGGGGTCGTTCTATTAATTTATTAATTTATTAATTAACTAATAATTAATACATAAATATTCATGTTCATATAGATAATTACCCAAATGGTGTAGTAGTTGCTGGATATCGACGAGATGGACCAGCTGGTGTTGTTGATACACTTTGACGTAACTGATTCAATATAATTAATTAACCATTTAATAGTGCACTAATAACTTACACTATTAACAATAGGTTGATATCGAGGGGCTGCCATCATTTCCGTACCCTCCTTAGGTGCTATTATTTAACAGTAAATATAACAATATTAATAAGTATTAATGTACTAACATTTTACATCAACTAATTCTGGTAATCCCAATAATCGTCGTTGATATTGAGTTAAGGGCAGTGAAGCATAAGCCGAATTGGGTTTAGTCCATCTAATCCATGCATCTGTAATATTAACACCAAATACTAGATAGACTAGCCATTCTATTCATAGATACTGATTAACAATACTATCCATAGTCTTAAACAACTTTCGTTCTTACCTGCATAGCTGAATAGATTGCCTAGACCAGGAATGACCCATCCAATAAATCCAATAACACTTCTACAAAACAATATTTAGTCAATATACTAAAATACGCTAAAACTTACCTATAATAACCAAGATTCGTTATAGCAATAAACAATAAAAGAAATGCGACATTAATCCGGAATCGTCGACGAGTTGCTAAAAGTGTCTCATTAGATCGTCGTTGTTGATCGAGTAACTTTATAGCTGGATGTTCCCAATGACCTATAGGCGTATCTGTATCGGCAACAGTAGCAGTGCTAGTATGGGCGGCAGTAGCTATAGGTGCCGGTCCAAATATAAATGACGTATTGGGTGTGGTAGTAGCAACATGCGCACTCCTAGCACTTGTATAGTTGGTCTTTGATGGACGCGAATGATAAATACGCGAGGTCGATAATAGATCAGGCACGTCCATATTCGCGATAAACAGCACGTAACAGAAAGAAAAAAAAGAAAGTGTAGGTTAATAGTGACGCGTGTACACAATGGTTTAAAAGAAAACAAAAAAGTGTAAATACACATCAATAACAAATATCGTCACCGTATTCTTTATTTCATAACTATTCTAATATGATACGTGCCTCTACTTCTACTAACCACCCGGCTACTTCAGCCGGTGCAACACCTTCAGTACCTCAATCATCGTCTGCATCAGGTCCGACCCAGCAGCCATCCACTTCTTCCGAGTTATTATCGGAATTAGAAGAGTCGCGTCATCGTCGATTAGACAATGAACTTGACCAATTAGCCGATGGCTTTACCGATATCATTCGTATGGCCACCGTAAGCTAGAGATAACCTAATAAAATTAAACTAATACAACGATATATATATATATATAGGTAACAAATAAAGATAAATTCCAACTGGCTGAAGAAGGCTTTGCTTTAGAGACACGCGCCACTAATATTGTAAGATACATCATGATTACATTAATATAGCCACTCGTCATTATTAATCCATATAATTAGTTATTTGCTGCCGAATCACTTATGTCAATGGTATCGGAATTAAAGAGAACATTTGTTCTTAATGAGACTCAATCACTGGCCTCTATTGTGGCTGATAGAATGTCAACACTTCAACAAGAACAACAACAAATGCGCGATACAACCCAACAGGTTATTACTGAATTGGACACTTTACTACAAACAATGGAACATGTCTACTTTTCCACACCTTATCGACGATCTGTGTAATTAAATGCTATTATTAATATAGTGGTCTTTATTTATTAAACATATGTAACTGTGGTGCCCATTTTAATAGTTTGTAAAAATTTCTGCCATCCTTGACTCAATAGCCTATTAATTGTTGGTTGACTCGATAGAAGACGACGTAGTATCCATAGTATGGTTAATGTAATGATCCAATAATTAATGCCATATGATTCAGCTCTTCTAAATAGTAAACGACATTGTTGTTCTAGTCGTACTAGCCAAGAGATGATGAAGGAGGATGAAGGAGAGGAGGGAAGAGGTAGTTGATGTATGTCTTGTAGATTTAGACGGTCCAGTTGAAGTAGATCCACTAGTTACAACATCTTTTCCTTGATGCTGTATATTACATGAGATGAATTACTACCATTGACTAGTGAAGACGATAAAGGCGATGACGTAGAAGGAGAGGAAGAAGAAGGAGAAGGAGAAGGAGAAGTCGATGACAATGTAGCATTAGATGTTAATGCTTGTCCATTCTCTGCTGCTCTACCACTTGTGGTTGATATCCATGTTGATTCCATCCAACTTGTATCTTGTTCAATATCCTGTTGTTGTTGTTGTTCAATTAAACTATTTTGTGCTTTAATAGCTGCCTTTCTTAATCGCTTTAATGATTTGAGACATATCTATTCGTAAACATTTATAGATTCATTAGTACTTATCCATATCTATATATTTATATATTCATCTTACTTTCTGTTAGTTGTATGTAACATATCATTATAAGTTAGAAATTCATGGGCAGTTTCCCATTCATCTAATTGAGGCAGTACATGAAGTGTATACAGTTCTATTACTCGTTCATATCCTTTTCTTAATTGTTCCTCTACATTCGCTGTTGTATTACTGCTATCTGCATCATTCGTCGTCGATGGATGCGATAATAGAACTGTAGATCCAGATAGTTCACGGTCCGTAAGTGTGCCACTCTGACTAGGATCTGTAATAAGTGTATTGGCACGAGTGACCGCTTCAAAAATAACATCCGTTAGACTGGCCAACCAAGTCTCGGCAATAATACGTGCAGCATCTAAACAATTAAACTTAAGGGCCAGCATTTCCCTATTCATTAAATAGTAGATCAATGTATTAATAAACATATTGATATGTATTATGGGAACATGGGTAATAGGAGTGCGGCACATTGATTGCCGAACATTTAGTCGACGGTCACACTCACTCATCCACGCACTCACCATTCCGTTTATACTTACAATGCAGCTATAATATCTGGATGGATATCCTCGTTATCCGCATAACTATTACGTACGCGCTCATTAATAAGGAGTAGTTGTTCATCATTTACCGTGGATATAGGCTGTTCTTCAAGTTGGGCACTGGTAAGGGCAATACGTAGAAGCCATACCTTTCTGGGCCAGTCCACGTTACGTCGACTATCTTCAGAGCGCGTTGTTTTCTTTACTTCTCTAATCATCGGTCCTAGTTGACCCAGTGCCCGTTCACAAGCCACTTCAGCCTCGTCTAAGCGGCGCAGTAATAGTAATTCAGCAGCCTGTGCATAATGAGCACGTAGAATAGATAAAGCGCTGTTACTCGGCATTGAATAAAAAGTGAGAAATAATAGACAAAAAGTCAATTGTATGAAACAAAAGGGATTTAAATGTTAAAATGTTAAAATACTAATTAATAAACATTAACACAACCCATTTAACATATTTAATATAATAACATATTAATATTTTATTCACAATAACTAGTTAATTGGATAGTGTGAATGATGAAGGTGCAGTAAATGGATAATCCTAATAAATGTTATTATAGTGTCCCTGATCGATGTTGATCACCAGAAGCAGTTCTACTATGTGAGGTGGAGGGCATCGGTTCAGATGAACTACTATTGCCACTATGATAGCCATCATGACTATCACTTCGCATACTCATACGGGAGGGTGATCGTGACATGTTACGGTTGGGTGGACTGCGACTCGGCATCGGACTAAGACGGCCATCATTGGTGACTTGGTGGTAACTGGTACACGCTGTTTAGCCGCTGAAGATGCTGTAGGCGCGTAGAGTCGACTCGAGGCCTCTATCGCTGTTGTGCGTCTTACACTGGAAGTGGTGGCCGATTTACTTGATCCAGTCGATGATTGACTGGATGTTTTTTTAATAGATCCACCAGATGGTATATCCGATTTCTTTAATGAACCTGATTTAGTCTTTACATGACCTTTAGTCACTGAAGAACTTCTACCATGAGATACCTTTGACTGCTTTGTTATAGGCGATGATGGCACTGATGCTGATTGTTGTTTCTTATCTTTAATGGCTGCTACATTGACATGTAACTGTATATCATTAGTATTGGCATCAGTTTCAGCCTGTTCAATAATTAGTACAGGTTCTTCAGTTAACATATAAGTTGTATCATCATTTAATGTTGCCTCTACTTCATCGTCACATGATTCCATTGATTGAATAGATACAATGGGTGTTTCAGTCTTTTGTTCTTCAGTAGAGGTGTTATTAGACACTTCACTTTCTGTTGTGTCATTTGTCTTTTCAGTTGATTCTTTACGTACACGGGTTGGTAGACGACGGCCTCTATTGGCAGGTTTACTAAATCGACCTGTTAAAGGTTTTAATGGTCCATTTGATGTATCAGTGGCTGACTGTTCATCTTTAGTGTCATCTTCATTATCAGTATCTTGTTTGGAAGGAACACGGACTGGATTGGCTAGACCAGGAAGAGCAATACTGAAGGGACGAGGAGGAGATGTGGCATCAACCATATCATTTGTGTCACTGGCTGGAGAATATGATGCAGGTCTATCTTTAACTCGATGTACAGCCTATATTAAATATTAATATATTGTATTTGTTGTTATTAATAAACTACTTACTTGATCTGATAGCATACGTGCCAATGAACGTATATCAGGTACTTTGTTGTCTACATCTTCAGTGGGGCAGTTTGACTACGAGTAAGTTGGGGATTAGATTTGTCTTTACTTTCAGTTGAGTCATTGTTATCTGAAATGATTTCTATCTGTTCATTAATTGTAGTGTCTGTTGATTCATCTTGTTTACTATTAATTTCAATATGATCATTTACTTCTTTTTGTTGATTAAATGTTGTTGACACTTGTGGATTAATATTGCTTTCCTTTTCTTCTTGTTCTTCTTTTACAACAATAGTAGTAGTTATTGGTTCTTCTTTCTTTTTAGTAGTTTCAAGTTCAGTAGATTTTGTTGTTACTACTTCTTTCACTTCATCTTTCTCTACTTCTTTATTTATTTCATCTATTTCAATCTCTTTGTTTTTATCGTTCTTTTCTTCTTCAGCTGCCTGTCTTGCTTGTTCTTCTTCAGCTGCTTTTCTAGCCTGCTCTTCCACTTCAGCTGCTTTTCTTAACCGTTCTTCCTCTTCAGCTGCTTTTCTAGCCTGCTCTTCCTCTTCAGCTGCTTGTCTTGCTTGTTCTTCTTCAGCTGCTTTTCTTAACCTTCTTCTTCTTCAGCTGCCTGTCTTGCTTGTTCTTCTTCAGCTGCTTTTCTAGCCTGCTCTTCCTCTTCAGCTGCCTGTCTTAACCGTTCTTCTTCTTCCTCCTTAGCTTTGACTTCTGCTCGTTTAGCCGCATAATCCATTGGTTTAATAATAGGTACTGCTCCACTATTGGCCATGATATTGGCTAGTTTGTCAACCTACTTGTTATATCAATATCTATTCTGCCTATTAGAGTCAGCTATTAACTTACATGACCCGCTTCAAACGCAGCATTCTCACTACTTCCACTTGTCGTTTGTTCATTGTCGTCAGTGTTGGTCTGAGATCGTTCATTGGCCGCTTCTTCAGCCTCCTCTTTCTCTCGCTGTTCTTTACGGGCTTCCCAGAGTTTTTGTACACTGCCCCGTACTGGTGCTGGTCGATCTACATCGGCCTCTTCTTCTGTCGAGTCGGCAGGCTTTTGAGAGCTAAGTCGTGCTTTGATGGACCCAATTCCACCACTGACTATTGGTTCGCGAGATGACGGTCCGGCAGGCTCCTCTCCAGCTGGCTTCTTACTGAAGCGAGCAATAAGATCGGCAACTTTAGACATTGGTTAAATGAATGTAGAAAAATCAATATTGTGGCTTAATAAGGCGCTATGGCCGATGGTGCGTACAATAGAGCAGCGTTTATGGACTGGCTGGTCTGGTTGGCAGGATTGCTTACAGTAAGATATAGTAGTGAGAGTGAAAAGAAAGAGTGGACGTCAAGATGAGTGAATGACGGTGAAGGTTATAACACGTGCTCATAAGTGTGAGTGAATAGACGAGAGGCTTATCGAGTTTATTAAGTGAATAGTTAACATTTACTAGTAATAAAATGACTTTTTATAATGTCTTTGTATTTTAATTGATTGCATTTATATTAACAATGATTTCTACTTGGATACAAGTGTAAATATAACAATCGTATAAGCAACATACATAATAGTTGATGTAATTTGTTAATAAAATATTAGTCAGTTTATTTGATTAAACAAAAGCAATGAATGCTGTACAAGTAAAAGCCATTTTATTTCACGACTATTTATTTTCATATACATGCTTATTTCTATTGCCAAATTGCGTCATTGGACGGCCACTGCCTACAACACCAACACGGCCCTGACCATTATCAGGTGTGGCAAATATGGATTTCTTATTAATAGCACCCGTTTTTTTAACGGCTTTCTTCTTGCCGCCCGATGCAAATGATAGCCAGCTTTGTTGTCGTTCTCGTTGTTCTTGCTGGCGCATTTTACGCGCAGCTGTGCCTTTTATCTTCTTTTCTGCCTCTTCTCCTGTAATAGGCTCTGGTGCACTGCGTTTTTTTGGTCTATCACCACCGGCGGTTTTTGCACTTAACAGAGGACAAGTGTCGGCATGTGCTACAATCTCGGGTGCATCGCCTTCATAGCCTTTAAATACAACTGAATACACCGGTGCTGCGTCACTGCCACCAACGGATACAACACGTGCAGAATAAAGTTTGCCGTCGTTTTTGTAACGGGCTTGAATACGATCACCTACTACCCATTTGGCACGTGGTGCATCTAGTGAACGCTCGTCGTCAGGCATTGTAATAGGGCGACTGCTTAGATCGGCCTCCATACGGCGTAGAAGCACATCTACTTCTTCATCGGGCATCTCCGATTTATCTACTGGAGCTGACGATTCCAAGGTTGTAGCAGGCTTGCGTGTATCAGACACCTCACTCACCAAGTTGGCCGACAAAGCAATAAGCTCTTCCAGATCGGTTTTCAGTTTAAGCATCTCAGCATTCTCCGGATCATCGGCCAAGAGAGTCTCGACCTGCTCCAGCTGGTACTTATAACTGGCAAGTTCTTGGGCTTCCATAATGAAAATAAAAAGATGAGAAGTTGAAAAAGGTAAAGAACAAAATACTGAAATTGATGATTAAAATACATATTTGATTCATAAATACAGTTCATTGCTTACAATTACATTTTTAATGCAAAAATATAATAAAATAAAGTCAGTTACATTTTTACATTTAATTAAATATCTGGTAACAGTCATATTACAGTGCAACCACTGTTAACAGTCTAATAACCATCCCTTTTATTTGTTTTTAATTAAGTGTGGTATATATTAATGACTGAATATAACGGCATACAGCTGTTGGAGCTGGATGAGCAACAGCATATCAAGGCATCTGCGAAAATATCTACAATATCTAGCTGTATATGTGCCTTGATAGAGAATAGTAAATACCATTTAGTATAGCTATTATCAAATATTTAATCTTTTGAAAAGGTCTAGATGCTAAAGCTAATCATATACAAATCTATATCGATTCTTCAAATGTTACAGTAGAGGATAATGGCATAGGCATGACCAAAAGTAATTTATTTTCCATTGGTTACTATGGTATGTATATGTTATTACACTGTTATACTATTTGTACTAATTTGCATATAGCCACTTCAAAACAAGATCCTGAAAGAGAGGATGATGTAGCCATGTGTTATGGCTATCGTGGTCAAGGTGAGGCGTGCTATTCAATATGTAATAATATACTAATAAGTGTTCATTAGCATTGGCAAATCTATCTTGTATTGCCCAATTGTTTATTACTAGTTGGCATACAAGCGAATCTATTCCAGTTACAGTTAAACTCATGCATGCTAAAACAATGCAAATAAATAAAGTGGCTTTTTTAAAAAGCTACGGAACTAGAGTACAAGTTACTGCACTTTTCTATAATGTAAGTTAAATTAAACAATATACTGAAATTCAATAGTGTTTAGTTAGACAGCGTATATTACATCAAATACCACGGACACGTCATATTGCTAGTACAATTTACCATATTGTTGCTTATTCGCTAAGACATTGTAATGTTCGATTTACTTTGTGGGATAAATCAACAGAAGATTGTCTTTTAGATATTCCAACTGTATGTAATAAAACAATACATATCAGTGTATTTAATATTGATGTAGGGAACTATGCCGCAACGGCTACGTAATATCTATGGCAAAAACATAGGCCAAGTACTTGTAATAATATGAACATAGAATATATTGCTAACTGGTATCATTAGCTATTCTTTGAAAGAGTACGCAAGTATAGCGACAATGTTGTTCTTACTGGATGGCTTTCATGGTCTAGATGGACAGTAAAAGTAGGCTAGCTACAAAATATCCATATGTTTGAAATGCTACTACTAATACTAATGTGTTATAGACTATTCAATATATCTGTATCCTTTTCTAGATTTATAGCATCTTTATATCGTTAACTCATATATGTAGATATTAATCAATACTGGTTAAGAAATGAGTATGATTGCAGGGCAATTATCAAAGATTTAAATGCAAACTGTACACGAAAGGTAAACTCTATTGGATTATGTAATAAATGCATTAATTTACAATGTTTGTAGATGTACAAACAAATGTTGAAAATGCTTCAACTGGATGTAGTTTATAAGTCACATGATTTGCTTAAAGGGCAACTATCCTTTATATTTATATTTAATTGTCAACCAAGTGAAAATTATTATGATAGAATAAGCGAAAGTTGTAAAGTATGCATTTTATCTACTATTTATTGACTTGTTAACGTATATACTATAGCAATTAAACATTCTAAGAAAAGCAGTTAACCAGTTGGTTGATGAGTTTCTCCAGTTAGATACTGGTGTTATTCGACATGCTATACTTGGAAATAATACAACAAATCCGATACTACCAGTGTATAATCAAGAGCGTACTATTCAAATGGTAGAGTATGTTGTATGCTTTGTTTACAGGATGACTGTATTGATTGACTATTTGTATTGCTATACAGCTCAGTTGCTATAAATGAAAATAGAACAACAAATTTATTGATTACACCAACGACTACAACAGCAAATTCTATTTCTTGGTATCATCAGTTGTTTAAGGTAGATACTAATAGTTATATTTTTATTAAACAACAATGATTAATAGCGCATTACAGACATGGATAGATCCAGTCTTTCCAATACCAGAAATGTTTATATACGATTGTAATACAAAGGTGATATCAAATAACTATTCTGGTTCGCTAGCACTACCGGCTGCCATGGCAGATAGCTGTTTAGTTCAATTGCCCCATCAAAGCTTGCGGGCCATTCAAGTGTTAAGCCAAATTGATAACAAGTTTATCGCTGGCCTGATGCCCATACCACACTGTCAAACTGGATCAGCCAATTCTACTTTGGTTGTTCTTGTTGATCAGCATGCTGCTCACGAAAGAATATTGCTGGAATGGCTGCAAGATCAATATATAGCCATTAGCAAGGGAATACTGGACGGATTCGAGTGTGATATGCAGCAGTTTGTTGTGCCACTTTCACACCAGGAACAGGTCATGGCCAAGGAGCGACTTGTTGAGTTGGCTTATTGGGGCGTTGTTATTCACTTGTCCATAGACCACCAGGACCACTCTACTGCTCGTATACCAACGATGATCTATGAACACTATATGCATAATCCTTGTATATTAGCAAGATTAGTGCAGGATTGCATTCATGAACTTGCCGCACAACCAAGTTGCAGCCACATAGTAGCCTGTCCCTCCTCAATTCAAAATGCATTAAAAGAAATGGCCTGTAAACGTACGAAATTGACATTATTAATAGTCAAAGCTTATATTTGTTTATTAGGTGCAATCAAATTCAATGATCCTTTGGACTATCAGTCTTGCTGTCGTCTAATGAAGTTACTAGGAAGATGCAGACATCCATTTCAATGTGCCCACGGAAGGTAAGCATTAAAATCAACCAATGAGTCTACATTAATAAAGGTTGTTAGACCATCCATTGTTCCATTGATAAAACTTTCACGTTCCAGCGCAATTATAAGCAATAGCTATAACTATAAACTAATCTATTATCATAATAGTGACAAATGGCTGATTTTGCTAAATAAATAACTGAATGGCTGTTTTGCGTTAAAATAGACAATTGAAGTATTAGTGACTGCAATATGGTCGTCTATTGTTTTACTTAAGCATTATGATAAATGCGTCACACTATAATTTATAGCAAACATATTATTATGTACCGATAAAACATATAACATAGCGAAATATAGAAAGCGGAAATAAAGCATTGGTGATGGTAACACTTTGGAGTATTTAGCAAAAACACAGGTGTACTATGAAAAACATTTAAACATAGTAAAAAGACGGGAAGTAAGGAGCGCTAGAGAGCAGTGAGGAAATGTAACATTTTCAAGAAGGTCATTAGTGCTTGCAGTCAAAGATTCGACCTGGTTTGAATTAATAAACTGCTTCTTATTAAAAATGTGATATGCTAATTACATCATTATTAATTATATTTCATGCAAAAACTATGCACTTAAGGGATCCATGAAATAACTATTTTAAGCATATTCTAATGTATTAATTTACGTTTAACGTCGATTCATTTATTGTCATTAAATTAACAGCTAAAAATAATCCACTTTATCAACAATTATAATACACATTTACTTTATTTTACATATCTATAAAGTATCGCTTATTTTTACTTTATTTTAACAAAATTCTTGTAGTCATTATTAGCTATTGTATAGAATGGAAAAGGCGAGAGAGAGAGAAAAAGAGAGAATGCTTCAGAATACCCCCCTCAACAGTGCTCATGCCAAGAATGAATAGGCGACGGCAAACTATTGCCGTAAAACAAAAGGCAATGGCCGTTGGACTGGGTCTCGTGATGTTCTTTTGAAAAACGTTTTCCGTCGTCAGTAATGCTGTTTTAAAACAAATACATGCACAGTGGTAAGGCATACGCTTTGATCTCTAAAAAGATTTTGTATGATATTCATGGTTATAACTTCTAACTATTTTATATGTGTACTGCAATTTACTTATAAAACAGCTTAAATTTTGTATGAAAGTATTTGCAAATTTTTTACAATAAGAACTTTAAGCTTTACTTTATTTAAGCAGTTTAAGTTAAATAAGTGATTGGAAAGTCGTCATGAAGTAAAGTTGCTTCTAAAATAATGCTTGTACCACCTTGAATAAGGCCAATGACGCCAATGACGACTCAATGGTGTGACCAAGGCCATTGAGAGAAAGTTATAGTGCTACAGCTCATAGTAACTTGGTGCAAGCCTTTTCTCAAACCAACAATTGTCACAGCCATACGATATGCTACTCACTACTCAAAGCCTGTATTTACTGGCTAAATTTAGTCACGTTTGAATACCATTGGTTGGTTGGTTCAAGATAGCAGCAATGATTTTTATTGCGACATTAAACACAGTAAGTTGTTTGATTTTGTTCATTTTTTATGTAGTTATAATATTGCTTCATACATAGATGTTTGTTAAAACAATTTGATTTGATTAAATACGACAGTACCATTGAATTGTTTGTATTATTTCATTATTGTAGTATTTGCGCCTTTATGCTGTTTTTGGTTATTCTATGGAGAAAACAGCACTTTTGCCTTTTTCATCATCACTATGTTTATTAAGTGGCACAATTATAATGAAAGGAGGGGTTTTATACATGTTGCCAACCAATAATAGTAGCTATTTTTAAAAATTGTCAAAACCTGTAGTGTTGGGAAATTAACAAGGTAGAAAACAATGGCCTAAAAAGACAAGATACTAGTGAGTAAAGGTGCTAATGATAAAATGAGAAAACATAGACCATGTAGGCATTCGCATGTTTTACGCTGTGCTCGCTAAAATTTGTTATGTAGCTGCAGACTACTGTTATCAAAGTTATAACGGTAGATTACTGCTATCAAATGTGTAGTAAAAGTATCTACCTAACATTTATCAACGATGAAGAAAGAGGAAACAAAAGCACTTACCGCCATTACGTGTGACGACAGGAAAGTGGATATTATCAATTATATCTCTATACAAAGTATCAAAAGAAAGTATATTCTCGTTAATTTGGCCTTTCAAACTTCATTTACTCTTACATACTTACTTGTGGCTTTACTACCAGTTACACCCTTATCCCCTTATGTGCCTGCTGCTGCTACCTTCACTTGTCCACTCTTGAACCACAGCCCGGAGCCTAGCTTATTTATCCGTTTGTTTCATGTAAAGGGAGGGATAAGAATGATGTGCACTCAATTGTGGTTCCTACATACACTATTAAACAGCTCATTTGATAGGCTGTTTTCCGATTAATTTTCATGGTAGGGTATCGATTCTCTTGCTTTGAAAGTCAAATACTAGAGGATTGAAGTAAAACATGACTCCATTTAAAACTGACCCCTTAACCTATTTTTAAGATGGGACATAAATACGCCACCTTATGTTATCGTCACTTCAACTTTTCTATACAAACCAACTTACTACCAACTAAACCTCACTATACAAACACCCTTATTTATCATGTCACATACTACATCTACCACGCCGCTCTGGGACCATGCAGATTTAGAAGTTAGTCCGGATAAGTAAAGCCTTTTGTTTATCGAGTAGTTATTCATACGTCTGTGCGTAGACAACTATGGGGGAGAACCACCACTTGAATTGCCGCCGCCATCCGCGACAACTGTGCCTGATCTTCAAAACCGTGAACACCCAAAACCGAATATAGTGGTATCGCGATAGTCCCAGATATCAACAACCATCAGTAATTTGGCGACTGGTTATAGTTAACATGCTTTGCGGCCTGTGTGTGTGCGACATGCAATGATGTATTGGCACGCGACCCCTTGTGCACATGCCTTTTCTGCAAACAGCACATGTCTGCACTGAGCCCAGGTCTCTCCTCTTTATCCTTTTTCCTCTTTCCCGTATTCATACAGATTTTACCTAGTGGTTATTAGTTTATCTTTACTGCTATACATGGCGTAAAAACAATTCAAGCTACAAGGGACTTTAAGGCTACTTTACTGGTGCCGCGGTGTATGCATTGACTGTATATACGGCCAGCACCAGCAGTAGCTACTATTTACTGTCTACTGGCTTGCTTACACATGCACATACAACACAACTATAGAAATAAAAATGTAAAAATGTAGAAATGTATACAGCGGGCTGCACTTTGTACTAAATTGTAATCTAATGCGGATTTACTACTACTACTACTACTACTACTACTACTACTTTGTGATATAATTGCCATGGAATATTTGGCTCATTATGAATGCGCACTCGGCTTAATGCCTTTTAGTTCTACTTTTCAATCGATATTGGAAATGCAACTGTAAACTATGATTCCAAAATCCTTTTCCTTCTTTGTTAAAATGTGATTAATCCAGATGAGTATCGATGATAAAGTATGTTATGTAAGTGTATCATGTATATGCCTAAGTGAACCAATTATAGATATGTTAAAGCTTTAGCCAATAATAAAAAGTTTTTATCAATAAAGCACAGATAATAGAATATACACTAGCATATAAAAACGGATAACATAATGTAAAGTTATAGTGGATAAAACTGAACAAGCAAACTGCGTCAAAGTCTACAAAGAATAAAATCAGCACCAAATGGATGATGACTCTGAATAACAGTAATTATTATATGCTATAGTGATATATAGTAGTATGTGTGTGCAACAAAATAGAATATATGCGTACTAAGCAATAAATCTACGATAATGACTATTTTGATGAGTAATATCATTTACCATCCAGTTCCATCTTCAATAAAACATGCGTGTAGTTCAATTGTGCAATTATCGTTCAGTTTAGTCATTTGACCATTAAATCATAATGTGCTTTGATGATTTGCTGTTATAATGTCACTTACCACCCGGTTTCACCTTCAATATCATGCATGGCTAGTTCAGTTACACAGCTGCCATCAATATCAAAATAACTATGAATACTCGATTCACAAACTTACAATAGCTAAATTGTTGATCTTTAACAAATACTATAAAACCTATGCTTAGTAAATAATACTTAGCAAACAAGTCTTTTGCTTCTATCGAATTGTGCTTCATTAGTGTATTCCCTGTACGTCGTCTCCGTCTGAGGTAATATCCACATAAAAACCAGTTTATTTACTCAAACCATTGGTGTGCTGTTTGTGCAAGCCTATCTTTGGAGCCTTGTCTTTTTCACGAGGATAATTATGCATAGACGGTACACCAATGAGTCGAGTATTAGACTGGTATGTGATGTTCACATTGTGGCTTTTGGTTTTTCCGGTTGTGTCCTATTTAAACCAGCCATGAGGATAGGCAATCGATAAGCCCCAAATCGCCTTTTCCTTAATATAGTCCATGCTCTAATAGCTTAATTAGTATGAGTATCAATACGACAGAAACAGTTTTATTATGGAACTATATCCCGATAGATCCTAGGGGAGAATCATCGGTGTGGGACTTTTTGCAAGAACACGAAAGTCTAGCGGATGCACGCGAACGCGTATATGGTAATGCAATCCAATTATTTATGAATGCTACTATGTTTGCTGTGTTTCTGAGGAATTTCTGGCGAGCCTTTAAACTCGTATATCAAAAACCGGCAAGTATAGCTGGCTGGTGTTGTCTAGTACAAGCCGCCATGGGTGTGGCAACTCAAATAGTCAATCTATCGACAGTGTTCCCTGGCGGAGCAACTTGCCGTACGTGTAACTGGGTGTATTCAAGCGGTATTACAGTATCTAGTGTCTGTGTTAGTATATGTCTACTTCTTAGAGCCTATACTATTACAAGTCATAATCGCAAACTTTTATTTGTGGGAATTGTTTTAATGCTACCATTACCGGGAACTATATGGATTTTTTGGGTCGAAAGTTTCTCATTAAATTCGGCTGACAATGCTTGTACAAGCATTTTTCCGTGGTATTTGCCATGGTTCCGCCTTGGATTAGACTTGTCTATCAATAGTATTTTCTCAACGGTATTTCTTCGCGTGGTCATTCAACAATACCAAGCACTGGGCAATAAGTGTTGGCATAAGCTGCAATCCGACGGCATTCTCTACCTTTTGTGTGTAATCCTGTCAAATGTTTTATGTGCGTTCATTGTGGCCTTTAAAGTGATCGGTGGCCTTAGTGAAATGATGTTTATTTATGACTGTAAGTTAACAGAAAAAGTAAATTATGTTGGTATTAATATGGATTTACAGGGCTCATTACTTCGTGCTTGCTTATTCGACAGCATGAGCGAATGCGTCTAGCGTTCTCAACCTATGAAAGCACTTCGCGTAATAGAAGAAGAGCGGTTCAGACCAGATGGTAATAGCTTAATAAGCTATTAACTGGCTTTGTATCAATTATTTCTACTAAAATTGTTAATTTTCAACTAAAAAACTATATTAATTAATAATATTCAAGCTTATCATTAGCAAATAAAGTGGCTACTGATAATAATAAAAAATTAAATTATACATTTATTTACATATTCTATCGATTGTAAACATCATATAAAGTTATAATGTTACAGTATACTTTATACACTATTTATAACAATTAATAGCTAGCGCATAAAAAATATATTGCGCACAGATGTAATTAGTGTCTATAATCTATAATGATTAATTAATATGACAAATATTTAATAGTAAAAGTATATGTATACTGGATTTATTACAATCAAATTGTTTTAGTGATTGGCGCGGTGTTACAATTTACGAATTAGTCATTATTATTATATCATTATTATTATTGTTCGCTTCACTTTCATTTCTTATTGCTAGTATATTGTATATTCTGTTTTCTCAGCATGAATAACGGAATCCAGCCAAATGTAAGCCATCACTACTATCTAATATACATGAATAATACTTATACAACCATCAACGATATAGGCAGTAGGAGAAAGGGTAACTAACTAACTAAGCAAATAGTAGAATTGATTAAGCCTAACCTATTGTGATAGCCTAAATTCCTTAGTAAAGAGGAACGTGCCCGTCTGGCATTAGAGCGTCGCCAGAAAGAAGTGGAAGAGCAACGTCGAAGACAAGAGGAGGAAAAGCAGCAGCGTGATGAATTCTACAAAGAGGCTGACAAGATAGCCGTAGAAAACCACGATCGCGGTAAGTCATGGCACTTTTAATCAGCAGCATTTGATTGCTAATTGCTAAAAGACCGCGACCGGTATTCACGCGACCGATATCGCGATCGCGATCATGATCGAGGCCATACAAGTAGATATGGACGAGATCGCGATACTGGACGGCGGGGACGCGATCGTGATCGAAGCCGAGACCGTGAGGGTCGTGGCGGTGGCCGAGATCACCGTAACCGTAGTCGGGACCGTTATCGTAGCCGTAGCAGAGATGGACGGCGTTCTCCACCTCGCAACGATGATAGACGTAGACAACGCCAAGACTCACCGGAAGATAACGAGAATACAGTAGCAGTTAACGAGAAAGAACTTGAAGCTATTAAAGTAAGTAAATAGGTGGATATATGTTATATAGTAAATTAATAATAATAATAATAATAATAATAATAATAATAATCAATTATTAATTATTTTACGTAATTAGCAACGCTACATGGGAGCCGAGAAAAAGAAACGTAAAATCCGTAAAATGACTGAAAAGAAGTTTGTTTTTGATTGGGATGCTAATGAAGATACATCAAAGGACTTCAATCCAATTTACGCAAATCGACATGACGCTCAGTTATTTGGCAGAGGCCATATTGCTGGATTTGATGTTAGCGAGCAAAAGCGTCAACGCTCACACTTTTACGACAGCTTAGCAGTCAGTCGTCGTACGGATGAAGAGAAAGAGCGTGCAAGGTAAGCCAATACTAGAACGCTACCATTGGATAGTGACTTACTCGCCCCAAGTGAATTGATAGAACGTAATCGCAAACGTGAACAACGACAGCAGTGGGATGACCGCCATTGGTCTGAGAAGCCACTGACGGAGATGCGAGAGCGTGACTGGCGTATTCTTAAAGAAGACTTTAATATTAGTACTAAAGGTGGGTAGTTGTATTAAATGATACCTATCAGTATTGACACAGTTATTAGGTGGTGACATTCCTAATCCAATGCGTAACTGGGAAGAGTCAAATCTATTACCAGAGATTGTTAAGATCGTTTACGATAATAACTACAAAGAACCAACGGCTATTCAACGACAAGCCATTCCTATTGGTTTACAGAACCGTGATATTATCGGTATTGCAGAAACGGGTAAATAGCAGTTACAGGTTAAATATTGTCAATTAATATGGATTTATTACAGGTAGTGGTAAAACGGCATCATTTGTTATTCCTATGTTAATGTTTATATCGGAACTGCCTAAACTTAATGAGGAGAATCAAATGCACGGTCCTTATGCGCTTATTCTTGCACCAACACGTGAATTGGCCCTACAAATTGAACAGGAAACGATCAAGTTTGCCAAACCAATGAATTTCCATTGTGTATCCATTGTTGGTGGTGTAAGTAATTGCTACAAATCAATGACTGATCTAATAAGCACTATTATATTTAGCATGCTATGGAAGCACAATCGTTTAATTTACGTAATGGTGCCGAGATTGTTATCGCCACACCAGGTCGTCTTCGAGATTGTTTAGATCGCCGTATTCTTGTACTGAGTCAGTGTACTTATGTAGTCATGGACGAAGTAAGTAAATATTGTGATTACACTTTTATTATTAACAAACGAATCAATACTAGGCAGATCGTATGATTGATATGGGATTTGAAAATGACGTTAACTTTATTCTCGACCAATTGCCAGTGGACAATAAGAAGCCTGATAATGAAGAAGATGAAAAGTCGGTCGAGTTGGGCGGTAAGATTCGACGATATCGACAAACGGTTATGTTTTCAGCTACTATGCCACCAGCAGTTGAACGTATGGCACGAGTGTGAGTAGCCATTACTATTGTCAGTCAGTGATGTTGACACGCATATTAGATATCTTCGTCGTCCGGCCACGGTCACAATTGGTACACTTGGCAAGGCGGTTGATACGGTTGAGCAGCGTGTAGAAATGATTAGCGATGACGGCAGGAAGAAGTAAGTAGCCTGCTGTATTCATTAAATAGCTATTAATCCATGTATAGGAACCGTCTAATGGAAATTATGCGATCGGGCGAGTTCCCACCACCAATGATTATATTCGTTAATCAAAAGAAGGGTGTAGATCAATTGGCACGGTCTCTATCCAAGTCTGGAGTAAGTAATAGTAATTAACTGTAAAGAGAATGGATATTAATGGCTTTAATACAGTTTAGTACCGCTACACTACATGGCGGCAAATCTCAAGAACAGCGGTAAGTAAATTTATTATAAATTAGATGACACTGAATAGCTTATACCATTTTGATATATTACAGTGAAGCATCTTTGGCTCAGCTCAAAAACGGACAGGCTCACTATTTGGTGGCCACTGATGTGGCAGGTCGTGGTATTGATATCAAAGATGTCTCGCTTGTGGTCAACTACGATATGGCCAAGACTATTGAAGGTAAGTTATATGTATAGAGTACATATGCTGTTATGTATATCATTTAACATTTGTCACTAGATTACACGCATCGTATTGGTCGTACAGGTCGTGCTGGCAAACAAGGTGTAGCCATTACTTTCCTGTCCAACAGCGATGAAGATGTTATGTATGATTTACGACAAATGCTACTTAAATCATCTCTATCAACTGTACCACCTGAACTGAATCGCCATGAAGCAGCTCAAAGTAAAGGTGGTGGTGGAAAGGGAGCCAAGAAGAAGGATGACATTATTCATTAATCATTATAATAGCAATATTCATCATCATCGTAGTGTTAGTAGTAATGATTGATATGCGCATAATAAAGTAGATGTAAACCAATTAATAAAGACATCTCGTAATATTACGATTGTTCTTTTCTCTTTATTTGATCTGTTTCAGTGACGGGTGCACCTGTATCGTTAACATTACTTGTGGTCACTGTAGGAATGGTAACACGGGCACTACGAGCACGAGAGATTAAACGCTCGGCCCATTTAACTACCGGCAAATCAATCCTATTGTATTAACGATCATTAGTAAAAGCATTTTAATAGTTGCAAGTTCATACACTTTGCCCTCTAGCCCAAAAGCACCAAGGCCTACTTTAGAATGTTCCTCGTAACCTGTATAAATTATAGTCATTAAAATAAACTACTATTATTTAGTATTAATGTACCTTTAACAATCTTGACGGCACGAACAAGATCTTTTGATAAAGTTATTATATTAGTCTGAAGTCAATAATGTATTTAATGATGAATCTACTATTACCATTATCTGATGGACGGAACATGTCCTGGATGCCGGCTATTTGACTTGGATGAATTGCTTGCTATATTACAATTAGTGCTATGTTGATTGTATTAAACAACAAGTATCTATAATTACCTTGCCTGTGAAGCCCATTTCACGTCCTTCTTGACATTCATCTTTTAATATACTTTCATCTTTATAGTCCATGCACACCTATTAATAGGATTAATACTGTCTAGACTAGATATAATACGCATTATTTACTAGATCAATTGATTGTAGACCATAGGCACATGCAGTGGTGACTAGTGCTGAACGAGCATAAAGCATTTCACGTCGATGTGTCGTGCGGATTAAACCTGTATGATATGCTGTAAATAGACTATATCATTAATATAAATGATTACTGACCTAGATCTGCACAGTAATCCTCGGCCGCAAACTGTTATCATTATTAGTATTAGCATTAACAGTAATATATATATATGTATACTTACTAATAAAGCACTAATACGTGGATCGCAAGTTGCTATTTCTTTAAGATTCATAATACCTTGTGCACTTTCAATTGAAGCAATCAATCGTATGTGTCCTTGACTAGTATATATACACATGAACGATAATATGTTATTTATAGTTAAATATACAGCTTATAATTACCGGTCAGCAGGTGCAACTGAATCAATCATACGACTTATAAAATGCACATCACTTGCTCGATTCACCTTGGGAATTACAATGGCTTCCAGATATTTAGAACGTAACTTAATTTATGCATTATTAGTATACACTAAATGTACTACTAGTGAATAGACTTACTGTAACATTCAAATCGTCTACGGCCAATCCTATCCATTATTTGCTGCTAAATTATATATTCTTTTATTTATATCGCTTAAATGTAATTACCCGAGTCGACAGCATTAATACGCACGGCTGTTTCATTAACTCGGCCCTCCGAAGCCTCAATGTTGAATAGTCATATTATTAATTATTTATAATCTCTTTTTAATATTACTTACCTCAAGTGCATCAAACACCATTGAGCGTGCAGCTCCCTTGCGTGCAAATGGTACACTGTCCTCCAAATCATAGACTAGACAGTCAGCATCCAATCTTGTTGCACTTTTTAGTTTGCGTTGGTCACTTCCGGGTACTAGACACGGTGAAGTGGTCAGTTAGCCAATACTTGTATAATTACAAAAGGCCATATATTATATATAGTATACGCTTACCATAGAATAGCGCACGACGAGACCGATCAGTTATATTGCCTAAAGAGCCGGCAGCTCCTTCAATACTGCTTGGTAATTTATTGCTGTCTCCGTCTTTATTTCTTCCTATTACACCACTATAGCCATGACGTAAGCAATGTTGCAAATTGCTATGACGCTTCAGCAATGGTAAAAGCGTTCTACGAACATTGGTCAGACTGGAAGATAGCATGACTCGTTAGTTTGCTAGTTAGTCAATAAACAGTGGCAGTACAAGGGCAAGTATAAAGATAAAATGTGTGTATGATGACGACACCATTAAATAATCCCAAGAATCAATATTGAAACGTACCTTTTTAGATCACAACCATTGCACCGTGTGTTGACTTGTAAAATCACGATGTAAAGTGACCCTTTAATGTTAATAAAAGATACAGCTGTCCACTATACATATATATCATTATGTAGTATATTGGCTATATTTTATTTATTATAAATTTAGTACATTTATTTATTATATCCATTGAATTATATAGCTAGCACTGCTAATCACATACCTCTCGCTGTATATTCATTAAAGTTATAAAGGTATATTGCATGCAACTCAATGAATAAAATGAATGCAGCATGTTAAGGACTATAGCAAATAGATTGTGCTCAACGTATGATAGAGTGCTATACAGCAGTATAAATATACAACATTAATTATGTGTATGTATATAATATATGCGTACAGTATAATGAGATTGTCATTATGAGTGATGTTATTTACCCGATTCCATGTTCACTAGGACGAATGTGGAGTTCAACTATGTTAATATTGTTACATGTAACTATTTGATCCTCAAATTATATCAAATGGCTAGTAAAATTGCTAATAAAAACAAATTGTATAATAATGTTAAATGACATATAGTATATTATACGATTGATACAGCTTATTGACTTGCACAACAAGAATTAAGTTTTTAAAATTAAAATATTTGAAACACCATACAGAACATACAATATGTTAAATCAATAGTCAAAAAGTAAAAGTGAAATCTAATATGTTTACTAGTTAAGCCATAATAAAAGCAATACTGCCAACAAGTAACAAAACAATGTTAAGCATAGTCTGTATCTAAGCTGTTTAACCTCTAACTGTTCCATAATATGGAACATAAACAGCATGGTTCGATGGTGATCCATTAATTCCTGGATTAGGATCAATTACAATATACCCGGAATATGACCATATTTCGCCATTTTGTATATTCCTCGGCACACTAATCTTTATGTTGATCTCGCTTATCTGATTTAGTCGTAAATCAATAGATCCTGGAAGGGAAACGGTTGCAATCACATGTTTTCCTGACGATGTATTGCTAATAGGTTTTGATTTCAAAACTGCAGCGGCTGGAATATGTGAAAGTTTATACGATGCTGATGTGTCAGATAGAGGTGAAAGTTTGATCAATACATCCACTGCGTTGGTATACGTGTCCTCCAAATTAATTAACGATGGTTCAACATGAACACTTTTAGTATCTATTAGTTTGGTAAGATTGATTATACCGGAGCCTTGATATAATGGAGAAACGTAGGAATCTGCATTACTGACTTTGACGGGAACTGCGCTGTTTTGTAATATAGTTCTGCATGGTTAACATCAACCAAACTCTTGTTATCAATTTCAGCTATCAATGCAGCTGCACCGCAACATATGCAACAGCAGCTGATATATCGCTGAAATGGGTTTGCTTATTTTTTACGAGTGGTAGTAGTGTAGATTTCGTAACTTGGTGCCAAGATGTCAGGATAGAAAGGCGGTATGAATGGTTCATTCTGCGGTCAGCTGTATCGACAGTAACACTGCCATCTTTAATGTAGCCATACTTTTCTGCAAAATTATATTTGTATCCAAGCTTATTGGCATAGCCTTCTTTTATAAACAAAGCATCTTTTTCACTGATATCAAATAAAGGCATATCGCATTTTTGTCTTTTTTTAGAAGGACCGTTTACAATTATAAGCCCGGCCATCCTTATCATTTTAGCATACTTTAACAAATAAGGAGTTGTTGATTTATCATACCACACAAGTGCAATGTCTCCTCTTTTAAGCCCAGTAAGATGTTCTTCTAATCTGCCCTTGATATTTCTAGAATAATATTCATTTCTTTGTTAAAGTCATAGCTCATGTCTGAACACGGAGAATTAAACTCAATACGACGCAGTTGTTTTCTCCTCAAACCAGTGCGATAGTCGATACTTTTGTTTAAAACCACCAACACTTAATACAGGAAGGCCTTGATATGAAAAGTAATTTGGATTTATAAAATTATTGGCTGATGCTGCAACAATCATAATCACGCCATGTTTTGCAGCATCTTCTATTGTTTCTTTAGTTTAGTACTATATTCATCTACAATGGCAATCTCCGGCAATACAACAATTTTCATTTGGTCCTTGATTGCTGCTGTTATAGCTTGCAACACCAATGAGGTTGAAGTTGGGCCGTGCAGCCAAACACGCGATAGGTGCCAAGTGTTGCCTCGGGTGCAACTCCAGTAAAATAATTGGTTTTTGCAACGGCAATTCCAGCTAGACTTACACCACGTCTATTGCATTTAGATGATGTTTAGCTTGACTGTAATTAATAGACACAAGTCCATGATTATAATTGTAATTTCCTTCAAATGCATCAGTGTTCGAATTAATCCGCTGTCAATAATTCCGAGTTCACACCTTTTCCTTTATACCATTGGCATGAAGTGCTTAACGCCGGTGGGTACATAATAAGGTGTTACATAAACTAGTTTACCGGTAATTCTAGAGCTAATATAGGGCCAGTCATAATTAGGTTTTGTGTAAAAATCATCTTCATATGTTTTGGCACTGTCTACGGTAAAGTGGTGTGTTGAACAAAATAGCAACAATGTAAATATTACCAGTTGTTGTGCTTGTCTTGCTATCATATTATAAGCAACTGATGTATCAAAAAATAATTGTATGGTTTAATTATAGGAAAGTGTTGACAAAAAGTAAATGAAAAATAAGACAATGTATATGAGACGAAAATAATAATAAATAAATTCAGATGACATGGCTCTATAAAAGAATAATGACATGTGCTAGATGCCATTTTAGGTTATTAAACAAAATATTTAAGAAAGGTGTCCAAAATTGTACCAACAGTAATGCGGTAGTTGAATAGAAACCACTAGTAATTCGATTTTTACTTGTTTACATTCTCCATTCTAGTAACTATCATGTGCTGTTACTTCTTCATTAGTCAACCACCATGACTTTCATATAGTTTTATGGAACTGGCTGAACACGACATTATATACCAGTGTATATGTATTTCGACAATTATTTTATATATTAAACATTTTGAATTATATATAGAACTGTTAAATGCTATTTCTATGCTTGCCAAACAGCAATGAGCATAATAAAGTGCAATAATATAGATTAGGCAAATGGCTTTAATCATTTCAAATGCTACTACAACAAAGTTACAATTAACGAAATCAAATGCATGCTTCAACATATAAGCATAAACAACAGTTTTATTCAGCCAATATCTAGCATCATACTACATTTATCAAACAAATATAAATCCTATCGAACAAAACTGGCTGTTCAAAAAACTAAAACTATCTTCGTACATTAGCCAGCAGTAAGCTGACTAAAAGCTTGCCAATAAGCTTAAATCCAAGTTTGACAGTGATGCTATTTTGATATTTGATAACTAGTCTGCAAGTCATGTAAAGTCCCAAGAACTTATTCGAGGTGCTGGCTTGGAGCGTATACTTTAAAAGAATGGATTTAACGTACTTTTAGTTGATGAGTATAATAGCTCTAAAACCCGTTCTACTTGTCAAGCTTCAAGTCTAAAACATTTAAAATAATCGATAATCCACTTCCGTATTAACATAAAAATTGTACAAGAGTAAAGTGCCATGGGCTTATAAGGTACTATAATTTATAGACTGAATACAAAGCGTATATTTTATTCTAACATCTAAACTGTTTGTAGGTGCACAAATCAAATTGTAAGAAAACTCATGAGACTTTTACAGGTGCAAGATTATGGCATGGTAATTTGACTGATGCTTTGAATCCCAAGCATATTTTGAAAGTATATAATTAGTGATACTATACTGAATTGGTTTCGAAGAAGCTAATTGCCTTGGAGTTTATCAACTTTAAAATCAAAATATAGATCATTATAATGATCACTTTTTAATGACGGCTACTAAGTTTTATTGATATTTATGAAGTATCTCACAATTTTTTTCTTTATTTTATTTACATTTACACTTGTTAAATAACTGCAATAGCATTGTTGTGTCTATTAGCTACATGGATATGGTTTAAGTGGCCATGGCGGCCACCTTGTTACGTATAGTGAACATTTTTTAGGTACTAGCATTAACATAAATAAATCACTATTACTGGGTACATGGCTCAATATAAATTGTGCTTATATTGCAATTTTACATTATACAGTTGATTGGCAGTATTAGTAATAGTGGGACAATTGTTGCGCCTTTATTTCACACATGATTCAACACTATTTTTCCTATTATATTTTATTCGGCCTGTTCCTAGTTGGTAAAAGAGAAATATCTATCTTTTAACACACCATTCAACAGTAAATACGCCACTACATGTTTTATCGGTATCCAATCCGTTTCTCAATCCGTTTAACTTATTTCTATCGTGCTTCGAGTCTTATTCGCTCGTCATTGCCCACTGTTTATCGTGCAAACCGCCATTTATTGCTATCTACCTTTTCTCGGTCCTCTTCACCAATCAACATGTCTGGTCAACGAACCGAAGAGGAATGGCGTGCGGTGCTTTCCCCAGAACAATTCCGTATTCTACGTCAAGGCGGAACAGAAAGCCCAGGCACCGGTGAATACAACCACTATACGAAAAAAGGTAGCCGCTTTATTAGCAATAAGTTTTTTTTTGCTAATGACGATAACTATTATCTAAGGTGTTTATGGCTGTGCGGGCTGTGGTACTCCATTATATGAATCGACAACCAAGTTTGATTCAGGCTGTGGATGGCCTGCTTTCTATGATGCCATTCCTGGTAAGATAGCAATATTAACTGATTGAATAAGCTGATTTTATCGTATTACCGCATTATAGGTGCCGTCGTTCGGTTCGAGGATACAAGCATGGGAATGGTGCGCACCGAGATTCGCTGCGCTAACTGTGGAGGCCATTTAGGCCACGTCTTCAAAGGCGAAAATTTAATACGCCTACCGACGAGCGTCATTGTGTTAACAGCGTTAGTTTGACATTCAAAGACTAATAATAACTAATAAACAGTATAATGGCGATGTACGTCGGAAGATTTAATCTCAGTACAGGTCATTGTAACAAACGGAACTGCTTACAGTTTCCTTTTTGTTACAGTTATTACATATAATTTACGGATATTGTAAACACAGTTTACGAATACTAGATATGTTTACGATCCTTTTTCTACTAACTAGTAGAACTACTTTTGTTAGGGCAGTTTTAAACAGTATGAAGAATCGTACAATATAACATTAAAGGATAGTAATTAACTTTTAATATCGTTTCTTTATTGCATTCTGCTTCGGAACAGACGTTCAACCGTGTGACACGGTTACCGCTGTTCTCATATAATTGTTTGTCGCTCCTATTATCTTCTTTATCTTCGCTGCCTAGCTGCTTGCATCTCTCCTATTACACAATGACTGCACTATCTCGTTTAGTACGTCAAAGTAAGACTATTTCTTTTGCATCGTCGCCAGTAATTGTTCGGGCTCATTTAGTGGCACCTATTGTTCGTGCCAACTTTACTGCTCTCCGCTATCGTAGTACACAAACAGAACATACCCGTCTGCAAGTACAAGACAGTGGACTAGCTAAAGCATCACAAAATGCAGCTAGCCAAGAGCAGCAACAAGGTAGGGAATATGAACTATGTGAAGATAATGTATTCTGTCATGGTTGCATATGTGTATTAATACGATGAATTTATAGGGCCGATGGCAGCTTACGATGCACAAGTGGAATCGGGAATAGTACGTGACGATATATTTCAACGATCCGTGGTATATCAGCTGCAAGAAGTATACGATCTTGTATTGGCTTATAATAAAACACGATTCCAAGAACAGTTTAAAGATAATCCATCATCGGGATTATTTCTTAAAGTAAATAAGATTGGTTATAATTTTACAGCTAATAATTAATGTTTAATTAGATATCAAATTATTTACACGGAAAACAATATCTGCACCGCCCAAAGGAGTATATATGTAAGTGAATACTGTTACACTGTCAATACAAACGATTTATTTATGATAAAATATAGCTATGGAAGTGTTGGTACGTAGACGAACTGGTTGAGCAATTAAGTACTTATTCGGTCTTTAAAAGGCACTGGAAAAACGATGCTTATGGATTTGTTATACAAGAGTCTAAATATTCCTGGTAAACGACGTGTTCATTTTCACAACTTTATGTTGGATGTCCATCGACGTAAGTAGTTAATAAGTAGTGCGTCAATAGAAACACAGTGTAATTTATTCGAATGAAGGTGTTCACGCATTAAAGATGCAGAATAGTTCAATCGATCCAATACCGCCTATTGCTCAGGATCTGGTATCTGATGCATGGATTTTATGCTTTGATGAGTTTCAGGTAGAAATAGATGAGCGATTATTAGCCTAATACTAACTAGAGAATATAGGTGACTGATATTGCTGATGCAATGATTCTACGTCGACTATTTACGCTTTTATTTGACCATGGTGTTGTTATGATTACCACTTCAAATCGATCACCAGATGGTAAATTAACGATTGATTGTATGTATTTAGTATTTATTGTTATTTAGAGCTTTATTGGAATGGATTACAACGAGAAAGTTTTATTCCATGTATTGAACTATTAAAGAAGAACTGTGGTACTATCAATCTTGATTCAGGTGTAGATTACCGCCGGTTAGGTAAGCGATTACCGAATGGAAACAAGTAAATGGATGGCTAATAACTGAATGTATTAGCCAAAGCACACAAGAATTTGTACTTTTATCCACCAGATCAACAAAACAGACAAGCAATAGATCGTTTGTTTAAAGATCTAGTGGCTGATCGTCCAGGTAAATACACCAGTTATTTTATAGTGCTTGAAAATTAATTAAAGTTTAGTGGAAACAAAAAAAATTGAATTTCTTGGTCGACATCTAATTGTACCGCAGTCGGTTGAGGGAATTGCACGATTTACATTCTATGAACTTTGCTCAGAGGTAATTACAAAAACATGATTTCACTTTTAGTATCTCTTACACAATTGAAGGCATTAAGTGCGGCCGATTATATCGAATTGGTGCGCAATTACCATACAGTATTTGTTACCGATATACCACGTATGAGTCTTACGCGACGTAATGAAGCGCGGAGATTTATTACTTTATTGGATGCCATGTATGAAAATAAGGTAGTGATATTGGAATACAACGTTTTGAATTACACTGATGCTAACTATATAGTAGACTAAACTCGTTTGTTTAGCCGAATGTTCTATTCATGAATTATTTAGCGAAAAGAATGAAAACAAAACAGATGGTAATGGCGGCAATAACGGCTCATCTATGGATTCGGCCCAGCGAATGCTTATGGATGATCTTGGTTTAACAAATCAACAGGCAAGTAGCCATTTGTGTTAATAATTATTTAGTAATTAATTAATTTGATTAGTTGTCAAGCAACATATTTAGTGGACAGGAAGAAGTATTTGCATTTGATCGAGCCATTAGTCGTTTGATTGAAATGCAAAGCTGGAATATAGCCGAAACAACACAAATAGCCGATTCAAAAGTATAGACTAAAATAAATACAACAGTAAATATGTTGGTGAATAAATATAAATATAAATGCTCTAATTTAAAGCAATATTAATAAGCTATGTGATTTAGAACCTATAATAATAGATTAAGAAATGCGTAAATTATTTCTATTTAATATGTACGTAACAATACTTAATAATATGCATATTAAGCAAATTAGTTAAGTTTACAAATATTACAGTACAAATAGAAAATAAACAATTATGTGTGTGTTAAAATGTATATCAATGTTTGAACGCTTATTCTCCAAGCATAATAGGCTATAGCATATAATGTAAAATTGCTGATTGCAATCCATAGATTTATTTACATAGCAATTTAAAAGATGATGTTTAAGCGTTGGCTTTGATTGAATTCTTAATGCCCTGGAAATGTTTAAGGAGCGTTTGGTTATAAAGATCCGGCTCTTGTATGATAACTACATGCCCGCATCCTTTAAATATTTTTAACGGACATTCCAAGGCCCTGGCAATACATTCCGAATTATTTGGGTCAATCAAACTATCCTCATCGCCAGTGCACACAAGTACTGGTAGTTTGCCTATACGAATACTGTCTATTTCCTCTTTGGTCAGGACATATTGCCTAATGGCTTCAAGCTGAAGATCTACAGTAGTACTATCGGTTTTAAACGGAGAGTCCTCGTATAACTAGTGATACAGTTTTATCAATAGACTGAATTGACTAATCATTTGTATGTAGTTACATCAATTAGTAATTGTGAATTGGTCTTTGTTGGAGCAAATTCCGATGGACTATCTAGCCAGTGCTAATGGTGCTGACGTTAATATATTGTTATTTCAATCTGTAAGGCACATACTTTGGGAAATAAAATGTATTTGTAAACTTCTATGCGTTCTTTCTCACTAGAATAGACCGGTGGACTAAATATCAAGTTGTACGATTTTGAATTCTATCGTATTGTTATTATAAACAATTACAATATTCATTTTTTCATAAATACCTTCATTGCATTTATATCCATAAATGTGCTTGTTAGGCAGACTGAAATAAAGTATTGTGGATAATGACTTGCTAGTAGCTGAGAAATTGCACCACCCATACTTATTCCCACTAGATGAACACCAGATGTCCATTCTAGGTGATTTAGTAGCTCGATTGTATCCAATGCCATGTCCATTACACTAAAAAACTTAGTATTTAGATATTAGAATAATATTATAACACTAACGTGAATGGCTCGTTGGCTTTATCTACATAAATTACTATGCTTAGTAAATAGCAAATATATTTATTGCTACTTACCAGAACGTCCAATATTACGGTTATCAAATACACAGACTTGATAGCCATGTTGAACCAAAAATCTCGTTTGTAATTGCCATGCATCCAAAGTGCCGTTGTGTCCTATTGGCAACATTAGCTATTTACGGTACGGTAGTTACATGGTACCAACCCATGATAAGTAGTACTCGCTGCGTTCCAGTCCCGTGCAATTGATACACAATGTTTAACGGCTTACTGCCACGGTCTGCGCTAACTTGACAAACGCCTTGTACTGGAATATAGCTACTCATTTTTATCAACTTAACAAACAAATACTTAAAAACAATTGCTTAATAAACTGACAAACAAATTATAATGTTAGATATAATATGTGCGTTGCTAATGAACCCAATATATAGATAATATTGCCAAGATTATTGACGTCTTTATTACTATGGAAAATTACACACGTATATTTGACAAAGATGATGACGAATAAAGACTGCTTTATACGTAATTTTGATAAAATACTTATATAGCTTTATTAATTTCACATAAACATCAGTTATTTATTCATAACTAAATTAAGATAAATCTAGTATTACCTTTATTAATCTTTAATATTTTACTATTTTTACATCATTATCACATCTTTGCCGTCACAAATCATTAGTTGGTAGGAAGCTACTGTACTTTGATTCCTACATTTTTTGTTTACTTATTTCATTCTTTTTCTTATTGTTATCTTATCGTTTTATTCAGTAATATATTATACAATAATGTTGAATATAGCAATATAATAGCATGCGTATTTGAACATCAATAAAAACATATTCAATTCCTAGTCTTTATTTCTTTATTTACATCAACACCTGTTCAAGTAACCTCAACGGCATGCCGTATATTCTGGCTACAACTGTCACCACAAGGTCTTCTGGTGAAAACACCCAACTATCATTATTGCATACGGTGGAGGGATTTGTTTTATCAATGGCCGGCAAATAATTTGTACCTGCTAAGTTGATGCTAAGAATACTTAAGACAATGATGAACATCAGAAACGCTAGTCGTCCTACCTTTTTGTCACCATAGACGAGTATCTTACATTGCAAATATGCCCACAATGCAACAGTAGAAGATTGGAAAATAGAAGAGACCATTCAGACGCAATAAGCCACACTGTACGTGGTAATAACAACAATAACTGCGGAACAATGTGGAATTGCAACGATGTGAATTCTATTAATATTCAATCAATCTTTCTACACATGGTCAACAATAATAACGATTGGCCTCAATATTTCAAAGAAAGTAAATGAAAATATTGTAACTATGTTTCTTGTACATAACAGCATGTTTTCAATTGAAGCCAGTTTTGCTTTGAGGACTCAAATATGAAATTCAAGGCAAAATAGGGGAATTTGAAAAGCTAATCATGTTTTATTTGTTAAAAGGCTTTAACAATATATTTGTGGCAAATGCAATTCAAAATACAATACAAAAACATGCTATGTAAAGATTAGCACTAATTGTGTTGGAACAGTATTTAATGTTGAAATAAACGTTTTTATTGAATAAATACAAACTACTAATGAAGCAACTATCAAAATAAATAAACTGTAATGCAAACAAAAACTGTTTAATTAATAAATATTTTAGATTTAAATCTAACCAACAAATAAGATTAGATTGGTTTAGAGTATTTAAATATCAGATATAGCAACTAAATAATTCCGAATTACATAAAAGTGTTATTGCTTTGATCAACTTAAATTAATTAGTTGGTGTATCAAGCAAGAGTGAAGATGTGCAAAATAAAATCGTCAACATGGCATTTGTCATTGATAAACTAGAACAATCTACTCGTAACGTTCATTTTAAATGTCGCAGTAGTCGCTCCAATGTTCCAATTTAAAAGAGCTGTGGAACATGGCGAAAGAAGCTTAAGAGGGTGCTGTGGCGGATCATTTAAACCACTTGATTTGTATCAAATCTTATGATATTTTTATTAACTAAATAAAGATCACTTTTTCCACAATATTGAGCATGCTATTGGTTGTTTAGTGTGATTTGGCAGTTAAATAGCTATAATAGCCACACATTTAAACGAAATATCCGCTTTATTGAAGATGAAACCGGCTGTTGAGTGTCATTGGTTATTAAGCTATTTATTTATCATTATTGTTGTACTGTACATATCTGTCTTGTATACACATACTATATGTCTGTCTATATCATTAATATTGTAAATTGTAGAAATTATATTAATAAAAGCTAAAAGTTTATTGCTAGCTGTATTCTTTTAGCAGATCTTGATCCATTTCGTTCATTACTATTGGCTAATTGCATACAGTATAGTTTTGTTATTACTATTCACACATTTGACTTGTCTATTTATTTTGTTTTATAATATTGTATGCTTTATTGTCGTGTTTTATTAAAAAGCGTATTTATTCTAATTTCAGCATACTATTATTGGGCTATATGATAATGATAGCTTTACTACTATCCATACCAATCTATGCCTATAGCTTAGGCGATATAATTATACACATTTTGTTATTAATTTAACTATTTGATTGATAATTGTCATTATTGAATGCAAATAGAACATGGTTATAGATATAGCAATTTGATTGTATATAGCTAAGATGGAACCATGGATTTATTACTATAAGTTTGCACAGTTGAATATGGGCAACTAGATGCAAACATGTTGGTAACATAATGATTCCATTGATTAAAGACTGGATAAACCGGAGCATTGGCCAAAACTTGATATATAAATAGACTGGACGGCGTAATTGTCAAATGGTCTTGCTTTTCACCGAATATATACCTAAATTGTATTGGAATAGTGGTTTGATTGCACTACCAATGCTAATGTCCTTATGCTTATGGGTTATCTGCATTTATAAATAAAAATAGTACGTGTTATATAATTAGTGTATAAGCCATCAATATACAATATCACTTACCGTCTATTGATATTAAGTTATTGATACACATGGTGCATAACATGTAATTAGTGAGTAATTAATCAATATAAAATGCTACTTACGGTCTATTAGTATTAAGTTATGGATACACATGATGCATAACATGTGATTAGTGGGTTATCAACCAATATAAAATGCTACTTACGACCTATTAGTATTAGGTTGTTGATACACATGATGCATAACATGTAATTAGTAAGTAATCAATTAATATACAATACCACTTACATGCTATTAATATTAAGTTGTTGGTGGATACAGTCCACAGTATATAATTAGCGCATGTTCTATTGGTATACAACTCAACTTACTGTCTATTAATATTAAGTTGTTGATGGATACATTAAATAGCATGTGGTTAGTAAATAGCTAGTTAATATACAATATACCTTACATTCTATTAATATTAAGTTATTGATGTGCACAATAAATGGCATATAATTAATATATATTTAGTTATTATGCAACACAACTTACGACCTATTAATGTTAATTTGTTGATGCATTAGTAAATGGAATGTAATTAATATATAGTCAATTAATATACAATACTACTTACAACCTATTAATATTATATAATTGGTACAATTAATAAATAGCATGGTTATTGTATAGTCAGTTAATATACAATATCACTTACGAACTATTAACATTAAACAATAGGTACAATTAGTAAATAGCATAGTTAATGTATAGTCAGTTAGTATACAATACAACTTACCGACTATTAATATTAGGTAATTGATACAATTAGTAAATAACATAGTTAATATATGGTCAAATAATATACAATACAGCTTACCACCTATTAATATTAAATAATAAGTACAATCAATTAATAGCATGGTTAATGTATAGTCGATCAATATACAATACCACTTACAGACTATTAATATTAGATAATAAGCAGAATTAATAAATAGCATGGTTAATGTATAGTCAGTTAATATACGATATCACTTACTGTCTATTAGTATTAAATAATAGATAAAATCAATAAATAGCATGGTTAATTTATAGTCAGTTAATATACAATATCGCTTACTGTCTATTGGTATTAAATAATCAATATAATCAGTAAATAGCAGTTAATGTATAATTATTTAATATACAATACAACTTACCAACTATTAATATTAAATAATTAATACATTAGTAAATAGTATAATTAATGTATAGTTAACTAATATACAATATTACTTACTGCCTATTAATATTAAATAGTTGGTACAATCAGTAAATAGCATGGTTAATGTATAGTCAGTTAATATACAATACAACTTACCACCTATTAATATTAAATTGTTAATGTATAAAATACATAACACGTAATTAGTGAATGAACAGTTAATATATAATATACCTTACATTCTATATTATTAATTTTTTGATACACACGGTATATTGATATAATTAATTCATAAGTCAGCAATATACAATATCACTTACTACCTATTAGTATTAAGTTGTTAATATATATTATGCATAACGCGTGGTTAGTACATAGTCAGTTAATATACAATGCTACTTACTGCCTATTATTATTAAGTTATTGATACACACAACGCATAATATATAATTAGCTAGGTGCAATCAGTATACAATATAACTTACATTGGTCTAATATCAAGTCATTGATACATACAACACATAATATATAATTAGTTTATAGTCATTTAATACACAATACAACTTACCCACTATGACATTAAGTTATCGATGTACGCAATACATGATATATGCTTAATTATAAGTCATCAATATACAATATCACTTACTGCCTATTAGTATTAATTTGTTGATACACATAGTCCATAGCATGCAATTAGTGAGCAATCAACTAATATACAATATAACTTACAGCTATCTAATATTAAGTTGTCAATTGATACAGTACATGACATATAATTAGTGTATAATTTATTGGTATATAATAGAACTTACTAACTATTAGTATTAAGTTGTTGATACACATAGTGCATGAATATAATTAATGAGTCATTAGCTAATATACAGTACAACTTACGATCTAATAGCATTATTAGTTAGCAATACTATTAATAAGCAGATACTATGGCATATTTATTGTTATTGCAACATACCACGACGAACTAAGGCTGGTTTAGCATCCACGATGGCTGTACTGGCCACAAGAGCCACGACAATGGTGCAAACGACGGCAATGGAAAGCTTCATGGTGATATTGAATTGTTAAGACAAACAAAAAAAGAGATAGTAGAGTGTGGTTGGTATAAAGTGGAGAGTAGAGTGTGTTTAGCAGAGAGTAGAGTGTGATGAGGATACCGCAGTTGGATGTGTATATTCTGTGGGCTATTTATACTTATAATCATGCTGAGATGCCAGTATACTGTAGTATACGAGATATACCATTGATGTGTAATATGAACCAATAAAACAATCCAAATAATGGTTTGAGGTGCACATGCACCAATAGATTCATGGCGTGATATTATGCTTTCAAACTTAATTTCAACCTGCTCGGCATTTACACAAATGACACGGCAATTCCAATGAGCATTACATGTGCGATAGAGACATGTACATCACTGCTTTTTTATTATACGGTTTAACTATTTGGTAAAAGCAAGGTATTGTTTAACTTTGTAAAAGCAATAGTGATATTTTTGCCGCCATTTCTACCGATTCAGTCCTCAATATCTGCATGCATACTAAACAGCACATAACCTGCCGGTCTTTACTTCAATCCGTTAGTCATTTGCACGAGTACTGTAACGGTGTTCATAACCCAGTACATATGGTAAAAATAGACACATTAACCTGTTTTTTTATTACACGGTCTAACTATTTGGTAAAAGCAAGTATATTGTTTGGTTTGTAAAAAGATAATGATGTCTTTGCTGCCATTTCTACCAATCCAGTCCTCAATATTTGTTGCATACAGAATAGCACACAATACTGATGCAAAAACAAGCTTAATGTATCAAACTGGTATTTTTATACAGGTTTTTACTGCTATATATAAATTAATCGTCATTCTTTAAATTATAAAGTGTGTTGATTGGTTTTATGGGTGTATTTCATTCCACTATGCCATTGTTATGGGATAGCAATTGTTCTGAATTCACAAATGCATCACATCAAGGTATATCATGCCACATGTGCAACTACCATCATTCAAATGGCGGCTAATCCAAATTACCTAAAAGCAACTATACAATAAGTACTGTTTGTAGGATAATGCATCACGACATTTGAGCAATGGAATATTTCAACAAGTCATTTTCGCCATCAGTTTTTAGCTGTAGACTAAATTGCATCGGCTAAACTACACGCGATGCAATATGCAGACACTGGACTAGACACAATAGAACGTTCCAATTGAATGTCAGCAATTTCGAGTGCATAATGTCAATGGATCGTATATCAACCGGTAATTATCCAAGGCCTAAGTGCTGCTTACATTTATGAAAACACTTTTGACAAGTTAAACAAGATGGAATGTAGAAGAACAAGCCAAAGCAGAAACCAATAGAAAAACAATTAGCAGCTCAAAGGATTACTGGTTTGACCTATAACAAATCATTGTACCTATGCTAAGCTGGACTACGTTTATCAAAAAGTTGGCTGTTGCTGATGCAGCTAGAACAGCAGCAACGTTAAATTGAGATAACGCACAGAAAACAAAGAGTTGTAGATAAAATTGAATTGACAAGTTTAGTAATTAAATACTTATGATTGTTACTATAACTTGTAATTGTGGTTGTTTGTACAGATAAATATTTACAAGCACATTGTAACTTTTTATATACTTATATTTACACGATCATCAACTAAAACAACTAGTATAAGGCTTAATCTAATTATTTATCAATGTAAGCAGCTAATATTATACATTATTGCAACAATTGAAAGACAGATTAATTTCATTTATTGATCATTGATAAAAGTCGTATAATTGTATATTAAAATAAAACAAAACATTGGATTGAGCGCGTAATATTTACATGATCAAATCATTTTACCTTGACTCCTACATTTTTGTTTACTTATTTCATTACTTTTTCTTATTGTTATCTTATCGTTTTATTCAGTAATATATCATACAATAATGTTGAATATAGCAATATAAATAACATGTGTATTTGAACATCAATAAAAACACTATTCAATTCCTAGTCTTTATTTCTTTTATTTACATCAACACCTGTTCAAGCAACCTCAACGGCATGCCGTATATTCTGGCTACAACTGTTACCACAAGGTCTTTCTGGTGAAAACACCCAAACTATCATTATTGCATATGGTGGAGGCCGATTTGCTTCATCAATGGTTGGCAAAGAGTCTGCATCTACCAAGTTGATGCTAAGAATACTTAAGACAATGATGAACATCAGAAACGCTAGTCGTCCTATCTTTTTGTCACCATAGACGAGTATCTTACATTGCAAATATACCCACAATGCAACAGTAGAAGATTGGAAAATAGAAGAAACCATTCAGACGCAATAAGCCACACTGTATGTAGTAACAATAACAATAACTGCGGAACGACATGAAAGTGCAACATATAGCTTCTATCAATATTTAATCAATTTTCTACAAATAACCAACAACAACAATAATAGGCTTTGTGAATTTCAAAGTAATCCAATAAAAACACTATACTTGTGTTTTGTTATGCATAACAGCAGTAACAGTGGTCATTCTACAACCACTTTGTTACAATTGACTTCAATTAAAACGAACTTTGCTTTGAGGACTCCAAATGTGGATGTCAAAGTACAATCCAACCAGTCGGCAGTTGTACTATTCTAATTTGAATTGAGTAGCAGGGGTGGGCCCCATGTGCATTTTGAAGAAAAAAACAACTGACCATTTTTCTTGTTTTCCTCCTCTTTCTTTTTACCACTACTTAACTGTTGCCAGATCTTTGGTCACCGCTGGGCCAATCTGCTTTGTTCCCCGTTGAACTTTTAAAACTAAAAGAATACTATAAGCATGGCTTACGTCGCCAAGGGCAAGCCCGGTTATGAGGAGGCTGTTGAGGCCAAGATCCATCGCATCCGCATCACGCTCACCAGCCGCAACGTGAAGAACCTCGAGAAGGTCTGCGCCGACTTGGTCAACCGCTCCAAGGACAAGCAGCTTCGCGTCAAGGGCCCAGTTCGTCTTCCAACCAAGGTCCTTCGCATCACCACCCGTAAGACTCCTAACGGTGAAGGTTCCAAGACTTGGGATCGCTATGAAATGCGCATCCACAAGCGCTTGATCGATCTCCACAGCCCATCGGAAATCGTTAAGCAGATTGTAAGTACAGCAGCATATATGCTGTAGATAGATATGAATAGCTTGCTAACCATTGTTTTCCATATACTATATATGCCCATTACACTATAGACCTCCATCTCCATTGAGCCAGGAGTCGAGGTTGAAGTTACCATGCTGACGTTTAAATTGTCCATAAAACGCGTTCATGTATCAATGCAATTGCATATGTTTTTGACGATCTTGTCGATGTAGATGCATTTATACAACGGTATAAGCTTTCTTCAGGTGATTAAAATGCTTCACACCTTTTAACCAACTCTATCAATTGCTTGTAGTTCTATACAACTACATTGCATTCACATAAAATGTCGTGCACAATGATGAAATAGATTTTTATTGCAATATATGCAAACACAAACAGATATCTTTTTACCAACAGGTACAAAGGAGGTGGTGGTGGCGATGATAAGCATAGTAATAACAGTAATAGTAGTAATAATAATAGTTGTAGTGGCATTATAATATAACACTAGCTGTTGTTTAATCATTAATATTTAACTGTCAACTGGTAGATGACAATATAAATACCATTGTCACATTATTATCATTAGTATTAAATTATCAATAGCATTACCATCTCGTAGAAATAATAATAATAGTGGCAGATAAACAATCATTATCTGCCTATAAGGAATGTGTAAATCAACGTAATTATACGTATATAACCAATGTTAACTAGACCATTTGAGTAAATAGACCAAGTTAACTAAAGCGGATCACCATAATGGTAAGATTATCCGAACTAAAGTTCTCCAAGGCATATTTAAGCAATTTCTGGCTTGCCTCCAATGGATCGACTACATTTTTAATCAAGTCGATGGCTGTTTGGTCGTCACAGACATCCCAAAGCTAATTTATATTATTAATAAACATGATTATAGTTAATACACCGTGCTTCCATTAGTCATTTATATCGACTTACGCCATCACAAGCCAAAATAAGGCACGTATCTTTTCACATAATCAACTTCTTGTGTATAAGGTAGACCAATTACAAATTCTTTCATAGCTGTATCTCCCAAGGCTCGTGTCACGGCCAGCATACCTAAATCAAGTAATTAGTATAGATTGTAACATTAAAGTTACAATTGGCAGTTACCATTAACACGATTGCCCATCATAAATCCTCCTTTATCAGTAATACGTTGAGATTCACGTTGATCGGCACCTTTATGATCGTATGACATACGGATTGCTTTGCCATCACGACTTTAAATACAATGTTAATTGATTGAATACTGTATTTGTTGTAATAATAGACATACCATAGAACAGCACGGGCATCGCCTACATTGGCCGTGTATAGTCTTCGTTTTATAGGTGCAGTAGCACCATTAGCATTTGTAGTGCTACTAGTGTTAGTGTTATTGCTGGTACTGTTATTAGTGTTATTAATAGCGGTAGTTGTATTGTTGTTGTTGTTGTTAGTATTAGCAACGTTATTGCTATTCTGTCCCGCAGCAGCAGATTCGACTGTCAACAGTGCAGTAATCACCGTGCAGCCTGAATGATCTTGTTTATTCTCGCCCAATATAGCATCAGCAGCTAAAAATGCCTTTTTAACACTTCAGGAATAGGCTCTTGGTTTTGATTTTCTTGTAAACAACTTTTCAATGTCTAGTAATAATAGTATTATGTTGATAGATCAATATATGGTTAGTTAGTAATTGGTTAATTACCTCATGAAAGTGTTCTCCACACCATTCAGCAGCCATTTTTCCACCATGTCCATCAAATACACCAAAGAATCCTTGGCCTTGTATGCCACAAAAATCTGCTTGAATACTATGTGTGTCCTATTAGTATTATACAATTATTACACATTATTAATCAATTGCTTAATACTTATATTTATCATAATTAATTCACAACTTACTTCCATAACACGGCGGCATCGACGATTGCGATCTTCGGACACACCAACGCGGAACGAGGCAGTCCCGTTAGCATACGTGCAACTAGCCGATTCGCCTGGCGTTGATGACTGTGCTATCATATTACCAATATTGCTGTTATCGTAGATACGAATACTAGGTACACTGCAAGTGTTCTTCACTTTATCTTTCTTGCACAATAGACGTTGCTTGAAGTAGCGAGTTGTCGCCAAATAATTCTGTCTTCAATAAAACAATAAGATAGATTGGCATGAGTTGCGGTAGTGAAGATGGCAATCAAGTTAGTGGATCTTTGCTCTGTTTATTCGTTGCCATAACGAAGGCACAGCTTCGCGATGTCCCTATCGTTAATTACGCCAGCTACCTACCGTTTCAAACGAACAACGTATAGTTAGTCGCCTTTATTCGTATGTACGCGCACACTACAGCTAGGCCGGTGTATCGGAAAGAAAAGAAAAGAAAGAAAAGGGAGGACAAGGAAACGAGCCGTGTCCCAGTGAAAGGAGGTAAAGGTGTAAGATGGGTGGTTGAGCAGAGTCCGCTAGGAACACAGTATTGTAGTCGGCTGTCAACGGTATAAAGCGACTAATGGCGCAGTAAAAAGTTGTTCTTATAGAAATCAATAGGCGAGTGTGCGTATTTGTGTGAGTGGATGTGGCAAGTAAGTAGCTGATAGTGTGAAGAAATAAGAATGAAGTGTGAAGAAGACAATAACCGTATTCTTCTATGATTATTATAGATTGGCTGTGCTACAATGATGTGGCGAGTTGTCGAGTGTGTGGTTTTAACTGTCAGGCATTCCTTTTGTGTGTCATTAGTGTAGAGCGCGTGAACGGACGTATACCGGTTTCTTTTTGTATTTTGGTAACTCGAAAGAACTTATGCCATTTAGGTTTGTAGTGTATAGGATTGAAGCACGCGGCTGTCCATAACATGAGCACATGTTGCCACAGCAATGCCTTGAAGCGGCCGATCCACATGCTCCCCAGTATTTTACTAATGCATGGCAGAAATAAAGCAATTATACTTTGTTTTACAGCCGTGCTGAATACCTTGCGCCTTGTTAATTGCCAAGTTTTAAATAAATTATGCATGGCTGAGACTACCAAGCAACAAGTTATTTCTTTTTGCCTTAAACTATATTTATGCTATTTATATACTGTGATATTATTATTACATAACTTCGTTTATTATGAAAAAAAATGCCTCTTCTTTTTGCAAACGTTAGATTTATTAGTTATTTAATACGATTTGGTGTTAAATGATTATATTTAATCATATTCTCGCAATTGAACTAGACATTCGTTCTATTGAAGATGAAGCCGGATGGCGAGAAATATTAATGATTATAGCGCATTTATTAGTATCCAAACTAATCATTTTGTTTTATAAGTCGTCGACCATTGACTACAATTCTACTACTTTCATATTATTAACTTAATACAAAAATGTATACATTCAATAGAATAAACAAATTTATATGTTTGCATAATAAGTAAATGACTTGATATTGTATGCGGATTTATTATAACTTTTATTGTTTAACAGGCATAGCGATGCCATGCAATAGTTTATATATAATTTAAATATTGATTGCAAATTATTTGGCCTATAAAACGATTGTTAGACTATATGTATATACATTGATGTATAATACCACAATTATCAATTTTATCAAAAGAAAATATAAAATTAGCATTTGATTAAAGAAGGAATAACGGCACATGATAGTTACTAGAATGGAGAATTAAACAAGTAAAAATCGAATTACTAGTGGTTTCTATTCAACTACCGCATTACTGTTGTACAATTTTGGACACCTTTCTTAAATATTTTGTTTAATAACCTAAAATGGCATCTAGCACATGTCATTATTCTTTTATAGAGCCATGTCATCTGAATCTGAATATTATTTATTTATTTATTTTCGTCTCATATACATTGTCTTATTTTTCATTTACTTTTTGTCGACACTTTTCCTATAATTAAACCATACAATTATTTTTTGATACATCAGTTGCTTATAACTATGATAGCAAGACAAGCACAACAACTGGTAATATTTACATTGTTGCTATTTTGTTCAACACACACTTTACCGTAGACAGTGCCAAAACATATGAAGATGATTTTTACACAAAACCTAATTATGACTGGCCCTATATTAGCTCTAGAATTACCGGTAAACTAGTTTATGTAACACCTTATTATGTACCCACCGGCGTTAAAGCACTTCATGCCAATGGTATTAAAGGAAAAGGCGTGAAACTCGGAATTATTGACAGCGGGATTAATTCGAACACTGATGCATTTGAAGGAAATTATAATTATAATCATGGACTTGTGTCTATTAATTACAGTCAAGCTAAACATCCATCTAAATGCAATAGACGTGGTGTAAGTCTAGCTGGAATTGCCGTTGCAAAAACCAATTATTTTATTGGAGTTGCACCCGAGGCAACACTTGGCACCTATCGCGTATTTAGTTGCACAGATCCAACTTCAACCTCATTGGTGTTGAAAGCTATAACAATTGCAATACGCCAGGACCAAATGAAAATTGTTGTATTGCCGGAGATTGCCATTGTAGATGAATACAGTACTAAACTAAAAGAAACAATAGAAGATGCTGCAAAACATGGCGTGATTATGATTGTTGCAGCATCAGCCAATAATTTTATAAATCCAAATTACTTTTCATATCAAGGCCTTCCTGTATTAAGTGTTGGTGGTTTTAAACAAAAGTATCGACTATCGCACTGGTTTGAGGAGAAAACAACTGGCCGTCGTATTGAGTTTAATTCTCCATGTTCAGACATGAGCTATGACTTTAACAAAGAAATGAATATTATTCCTAGAAATATCAAGAGCAGATTAGAAGAACATCTTACTGAGCTTAAAAGAGAAGACATTGCACTTGTATGGTATGATAAATCAAAAACTCCTTATTTTTTAGAATATGCTAAATCAATACGGATGGCTAGGCTTATCATCGTAAACAATCCTTACCAAAAAAGACAAAAATGCGATATGCCTTTGTTTGATATCAGTGAAAAAGATGCTATATTTATAGAAGAAGGTTATAGAATAGACGTAATACAAATATATTTTTGCAGAAAAGTATGGCTACATCGAGGATGGCAGTGTTACTGTCGATACAGCTGGACCGCAGAATGAACCATTCATACCACCTTTCTATCCTGACATCTTGGCACCAAGTCACGAAATCTACACCATTACCACTCGTAAAACAATAAGCAAACCTCATTTTAGCGATATATCAGCTGCTGTTGCATATGTTGCGGGTGCAGCTGCATTGATAGCTGAAATTGATAACAAGAGTTTGGTTGATGTTAACCATGCCAGAACTATATTACAAAACAGCGCAGTTCCCGTCAAAGTCAGTAATGCAGATTCCTACGTTTCTCCATTATATCAAGGTCCGGTATAATCAATCTTACCAAACTAATAGATACTAAAAGTGTTCATGTTGAACCATCGTTAATTAATTTGGAGGACACGTATACCAACGCAGTGGATGTATTGATCAAACTTTCACCTCTATCTGACACATCAGCATCGTATAAACTTTCACATATTCCAGCGCAGCAGTTTTGAAATCAAAACCTATTAGCAATACATCGTCAGGAAAACATGTGATTGCAACCGTTTCCCTTCCAGGATCTATTGATTTACGACTAAATCAGATAAGCGAGATCAACATAAAGATTAGTGTGCCGAGGAATATACAAAATGGCGAAATATGGTCATATTCCGGGTATATTGTAATTGATCCTAATCCAGGAATTAATGGATCACCATCGAACCATGCTGTTTATGTTCCATATTATGGAACAGTTAGAGGTTAAACAGCTTAGATATAGACTATGCTTAACATTGTTTTGTTATTTGTTGGCAGTATTGCTTTTATTGTGGCTTAACTAATAAACATATTAGATTTCACTTTTACTTTTTGACTATTGTATTTAACATATTGTATGTTCTGTATGGTGTATTCAAATATTTTAATTTTTAAAAACTTAATTCTCTGTTGTGCAAGTCGAATAAGCTGTATCAATCGTATAATATACTATATGTCATTTAACATTATTATACAATTTGTTTTTATTAGCAATTTTACTAGCCATTTGATATGATTTGAGGATCAAATAGCTACATCTAACAATATTAACATAGTTGAACTCCACATTCGTCCTAGTGAACATGGAATCGGGTAAATAACATCACTCATCAATGACAATCGTCATTATACTGTACGCATATATTATATACATACACATAATTAATGTTGTATATTTATACTGCTGTATAGCACTCTATCATACGTTGAGCACAATCTATTTGCTATAGTCTTTAACATGCTGCATTCATTTTATTCATTGAGTTGCATGCAATATACCTTTATAACTTTAATGAATATACAGCGAGAGGTATGTGATTAGCAGTGCTAGCTATATAATTCAATGGATATAATAAATAAATGTACTAAATTTATAATAAATAGAATGTGTTTGGTATATTATAGAATGATATATATGTGTACTGAATATATGCATACTGGATAATGAATCTACAATGATAAGTATTTGATGATTGATGTCACTCATCACCTAGCTCCATGTTCAATAGATTGAATGCCTAGTTCAATTACGCGAATGTTATCAGAAAATAATTGTTAAATTACTACTATTACTAATACCATACTGTTATTTTACATAATTAGAACTGCACACACAAAACTTTCTTTTTCTGCTGTTCAAGTCCTTATGCTCCTTGCTCTGTTAATGTCCTAGTGGTTATTCGAGTATATGTCACAACTAGAAAATAATACCTGTTTTATTTTTATTTTATTTAAATTTTACGTTTAATTATGTTTACTAATATGTGGTAAAAACATACGATTTATTAGCATTGTCGTTGAGTGTAATAGCAAAATTTTGTATTAAGCCATTTGATTTATTTTCGACCATTGTCCACACGTTTTCTTTCTTTATTCTATTTGCTACAATGCTTCCCTCCTTGCATGTCGGCCTGATTCGACCACTGACCCAGCAAGCTGTTAAATTGCCGCGGGCCATGGCCGGCGTAGTAGTACCACTTGTGCGACTCCGTTCCGATTTCGCCAACTACGTCCTACCAACCGTTAATAATCAAACGAATGCTACTTCGGCACCAGCTAGCAATAGTCCAGGATTCAGCTACATGGCCAATACCGTGAATACTTCACCTGTAACATCACGACTTGCTGCTCGTACTGCCGGTCGTAGTGTTCCAGTAACGTATGACAATCCAGGTCAAGCCTATCGCCAATTAAGTATGCTATTAGCGCGTAATAAGATTCGCAAACTGCTACGTAAACGCGAACGATACGAAAAACCCACACAACGCCGCCAGCGGGAAAAGAAAGAAAGAGAAATGCGAGCATTCCAACGTCACGTATCTCATAAGGTCCATTTGGTAAAACAGATGAAAGATCGGTAAGTAGCACATATATTAAAATAGCAAACGATTAACGATACGGTAAATAGTGGCATGTAATAAGGGAAGACATCATGTTACTATTAAACAAGCCAGTTCCAATGATTCATGTTATTAGAATATAATAAAATAATTGGAATAAAGCAATTAAAAGTATTTTTTGCTTGTATTGCCAGTAATAAACAAACGATATTGCACTAGCAGCTAGCAGCTAGCAGCTTAAAATCAATGCAATCGCTTTCATGCTAATCGATCAAGTGTTTATTTACTATTCAATTTTAAGCTTATCAATAAGATATAAAATGGCGTATACATTTCATCGTAAATACTAAATAGTTAATATATAGCACCAAGTTACAATATGGATTAAAGTTTATTAAAATGATTTTAAATGGCTATTGCAATGCTATAAATATCAATTATTATTAGCTTAATCAAAAGAAATACACTAGCCAATATTATCCGGGCCAAAAAAGCAGCACCACTCAAGAATCCTACACCTGTAACCGTCCAGCTTATCCATCGTTTATCTAGTGAATAAAGTAATTGTTTTTCTGTTTGCGTAGTAATTAAGCACCAATCGGTATTTGACGTGGACTGACGAGCTTTACGCCGAATGGTTTGATCACGTTGATTAGAAATACAAAATACATCACCATTCAAGTTGCCATTAACTCGACCAAGTACCAGAACGGCTGCATCGTTTCTTAATACAGATTCATGTATCTATTCAGCCGTAAGCCGTCTATTATTACATCCTTTGCTAAATAGACAGTTACCTTTTTTCTATTAACCGTGCGCTCTAGAGATAGATCGGCACCGGCCATATCAACGTTGACATGCTCGCCACTGGGGATTTGTAGCGTCCAAGCTGATTTTAGCTTTTCATGAAATAGTTCCTGCGATGCTAGTATAAGTGGATACAGATGGGATAGGACATAGAGGTAGCAAAGTTACATTAAGCTGCTTAGGAGACCAGCGGCGTTTCTCGCGTCTCTCTAATCGACGTCGGTCTTCGTTGGTGGCTTGCGGTGACAATTTACGGCGATGTAAATGACGGCGTGCATAAATCACGTCAACATACGCGCACGGTAATCCGCAAAGAGGCGCCACCACAGGATTCGGACAATGGACTCGACCCGTGATCTAAACCAACAAACAGGCAAATAAATACATAAATGAGACGAATGCGTAGCTATTGATAAATAGACGCCTACTTTGAGCCAAACACTCGAATCGTGTGGTGTTTTTTGTAACACATCTTGTATATTGTGCAGTGAATTGACTGACGGCGTATTGCGTAAACGGCGCGCTCGTCGACCATAGCGCACATAGCCAAATACTGTCGCCGAGACACCTGCCGTCGACAAAACAATACACGTAAACCATCGCAATTGTTCAACTGACCAAGGCAATTTCTCTAATAATCTTTCAAGTACTGATTTAGGTGGTGGTGGCGGCAATGGTGCCGGTATCGGCGCCGGTAATGAGGCATTACTAGGAAAGAATATAGATATAAGCTCGTCCATAGTACAACAAAGCAGAAACAGGAATCTGTCAAGTAAATAGCTTAATATATACGATTGAACTACAAGAGAAAAGTCTGTATATTTTTATTCAATCTTTGTGTATTAAAACGTGTTGTTAAGAATAGTCGTGACCTTTCTAGTAGTTTTAATTAATTTATTAATGCAAATGTCTAGTGTATTACTATTTAAAAACCGCAATTAATTTACAAACTATGTAAATGGCTTGCAACATCAATATTCAATATATACAGCATAAATCATTTGATAAAATAGTTAGAGTTGTAATTATAGTTTATATTATTCATCGTAGCTAAATGTGCCTACATGTTGCCAGGTCTCATTTAATGTCGATTGCACTGTATCATCAATAGTAAGAGCAAACGTTATTTCTTCAAAGACCTGCGAAACAGAGACCTGCTCAAAATGAAGCTTATTCGTAAATAAATGAATACTACCCGTATTCTTCATACCAATTTTGGCGACAAACTTTCGTAGACCCAGTACAGTAGAGCCGTAATGCATCATCATTTGCAACGCTTCAGTAGCCGCACCATGACGTCGATAATCAGGCTCTAAAAGCATAAAAAACATTATTATCATCAATATATATATATATGTATAACTAATATGTAATAAACGTCATATTACCGGCAATCATAATCTCGATCTCTGCACAATGAGGATCGTCCATATCGTTGAGAAATAGATTAACGTCGCCGATCATAGCTATTACGTCATACGAATCAATCAATGGTTTGTTAGTTAATTGATATGTCGGTTCAATTTGCCGTTCATATGCAGTGCATATGCCACACGTGTCCATTACTTACGTGCATTACGTGGCCATCCATCATTTGATATGGCTGAGCTGCAAGACAATGTATCGCCATTGCTGCTACCAGTAGTAGATAATAGAATGAAGGTACACTCTAACTATCGTGTTATCAGTGGTGTCATAACCAATAGTAAGCACACTTACTATCGTTATCATCTCGCCAGCTAGTCTGCATGGCATATTCTTGCTCTAGCGTTAATGGTTCGGACGCAGTGGCCTCTGCACGTTCACAAAAGGATTAGTATGGCCAGTAGTAGTAGTAGTAGGGCTGCTTTCATTCATAAATTGTCCCACTTTTGGTCTGTAGGCAGCTTACCTTGTAAAGCAGGAGATTTCATCCATTCATGGTATTGTGGTACATGCTCGGCTCGGTATGGTACCAATACAACACGTCGGCCCTTCTACTCCCATGCAATAATTACTAAAAGACTGGATAAAGATAACATCCAATTACCATACTAAATTCTCGTTTGGCCGCATACTAATAACTACAACAATAGAAATAGAAAAAAGAAAAGAAAAGCCCGTTACGATTCATTAATACCATACTAATATACATAGTGAATTGTGACTGTGTGGACCTTTTTCTTCTCTTTCTCTCCTCTCCTCTCTCTCTCTCTTAACAACAACACTTCAGCGTGGCTACTTTATCGCTCTATTCATAGTGTGTAACACGCAGCGTAAAAGTGTTTTCTCCTAACACAAATCCATGGCCATTATTGTACCACACACATTACACTCTTTCTTTCCTTCTTTCTCTCTTTCCTTCCTTCCACTGATCCAATCAACACTAATTGATGATGTGATGGATGTCACACACTCTCTGTCTATAGCGGCGTTTCAACTGCCCAATGCGGTCACAACGCAGATGGCCCGCCTTTTAATTGATAGCAACCTTTTTTAACCTAAAATGGTCCTCATTGGCCATTCAGCCATTGGTGCTAAAGCGACAGCCACATCATATTACCATCCATACTGGGTAGTGTGATATGGTGAAAAGCCAAATGATAGATCGCTTCCTTTGCCGTGATGCATGGCAATAAGGAGTAAGCATGAATAAGATACTTTTGATAATGTAGATAACAGCAACAGCAGCAGCAGCAGTAATAGCCGCATATCAATGCTCGTAACTGCAGTAAGCAATGCTCAACAGCACATTTACATTCATCCAACTCATGGTTGTGCGTATTTGTTGCATATCTACGCCTATCGATTCGAGTAGGTGTAAATGCGTACAGAATGGCCACTACACAGCAGCTATTGTTTTATTATAGCAAAAAAAGAAAGAACACATGTTTATTTGGTTAAAACAACATTATTAAACTGTACAATCATTAATAATTTATACAATACTAATCACAGTTACAATTTGTAGATTTAAACGCTATTCTATTTCTGTGTTATGGTAGGAAGAAAGAAAGAACAACGAACAATGCTTAGAACAGCCTATCCTAAGCATTGGATTCCCCTTTTCCTTATGTAGTATGTGGCCTAGAAAGAAACAGACCGACCAATTGACGTGGTACTAACACCTTTTCTATATGTTTTATTACACTACACTTACATTTACGCATGCTAAAGGGCATGGAAGACAGGTCGATAACGAGTTGGTGCCATGATCACAGCTGTTAATTATAGTGATGCGAAGAAATGAGGGTCCTTGACACACACACACACACACACCACACACACATATACAAACTGGAGTGTATTCTTTTTGTATTCATTCACATGCATGTGTTTATACCATATACACGCACACACTATCATACATTTATACACTGTATCTATCATATACATACATACACCATATTAATGACATACTATGTGATGAATATCATCCATATCATTATACTGCCACACTCACTCATTCACATACATACATACATACATACATCCACATAGACACACATGCACCACCTATTTGTTAATGCCTGTCCGGTTTCTTTAGTCTTCCATTCCCCGCCTCATTCCTTTTTTTGGGTGTAATAACAAATAGAAAATTATTCTTGCCTTTAATCCTTTCTGTCTGTCTGTCTATTTGTCTGTCACTTTTCTTCCTTACTCCTCACACACACACACACACATTCTCTGTAGTCTTCCTTCCTCCTGATTTCCCATTTTCAACCATCCGATCCTTGTCGACCTCTTTCTTTAAACAGCTCCCTTGTTTCCCCGCCTGACCCACCAATGCCACACATTCCCTCGACTGTTGCGCCAACTAAAAACCATCCACTTTGTTGTTAACACCACATTCTTCTTCTTCTTCTTCTTCTCTCCTCCTTATTCTTTTCTACTCGCGACACTGCCACAACAACAGTAGCTACAACAGCACCAACACTTTCTTTTTCTCCTCACGCTATCGTTCATTATCTATCACTGCTTGTTCAACTATTTCATTTTTCCTCTTATCTGTTTGTTTGTCTGTGTGTTTATTCTCTTGCTATTTCATTTATTAAACCAAAAGATATCGTCGATATCACTATGTAAGTACATGATATCCAGCGATGATAGACTGTATACTGTATACTATATGTTATATACTGTGTGTGTATAAGTGCCCTTATTTATTATGTGTAATCTACGCTATACCGCGTCTAATATAATATTCACTTTATTAAATATAAAACTGAGTTCTAATTCATATCCATTCTTTATTCTAGACCCCCAGTGGCTGTTGATTGCCTTGAATGGTAATTTCCTTTTATAGTCTTTATTGGCATTCCGACACGCTTATCGCCGTCACCATCAATTATTATGATGACGACCTTTTCCTCTGATATTGTTTCTTCAAGTCGTTCCTATCCTTCCGAGTATGTTGGTGCACCCTCTATGGCCAATGAGCATGGCTTTTTAAGTACTCGATTGCCATCACTCAACGAGTTGCTTGCGGGTGCACCACCTCCATCGCCGGCATCGGTGCTATCGAGTGAACGAATGGCGTCAAGACGGACACCTGGTCATCAACACTCGCCCCCATCGATGGACATGGGCGACGGTCCACGTCAGTAGCATGGTCTATGGATACAGCATCGCTAGAGCCAGAAGCACCATTGTTAAATAATCCACGCGAAGCTTCTCCCGACTTTAGTTCGATGCCATTAGCCGCTTGGGCCCAGTCACGTGTTACTCCGACGATGGCCTCTGCGTCAACGGCTGCCTATTATCCACCCATGCTACCAACCCGTGCCACTTCACTGGCCAGCAGTGATAGATTAGGCGATAGCTATATCAATGGTCATTGTAACGCACACGACAATGATAACGATGAAGATGACGATGGTGACGTAAGTTTGGCTGTTATGGCTGCCGGTCTAGGTATTATGCTAGGACCGAATACCAGTAGCCAGTATACACCATCGGTTCAACAGTCACCGCTATTTACACCGCCTAACTCACAGTCAAAGCGGAAACGACCCACAGTGACCACCAACACCAACACGGCTGTGCATACATCCGGATCGGATCTGCCACTGCACCAACGTGCTTCCGCCTATGGATCTGGCCTATCTGTGTCCAATGGTGGATTGGCCAGTCCAGTATCAGCTCAGCCTAAATCGCCCAATCCCCTGTCTTCATCGTCGTCGTTCTTGCCATCTTCTTCATCGTTGCCAGAGGACCATCAGATTAAGAAGACGCGTCACTATGAAGTAGACAGTATATTGGAAGAGACGAAGAAAGCAAGTCATGTGTCTGCTTTGTCGATGAATCAGTCGCAGCATCCAGTCACACCGCCTTCACCGCCACCGACTTCCAATGACCAGCATACGTTCAGTGTGAATTATCGATCGGCACCGTCCTATGATCTTTCATCGCCTTCCGTAGTATCATCGGCGACCACCAGTCCTCTGATAACTACACCTGGTCCTTGTACAGCAATGGATGCTGCATCAGCTGTATCATCACCAGTGATAGAAGGTGAGAAATGGACGCATCGTCGTCATGTTTCGTCGTCTTCCGCCGTATCAACTCAGCATCGACCACAACATCGACGAGATTTGTCAGCCAGCACATTTATGTCGACACTTACACTCGACGATGATTTGCCACTATCTGCATCGACTCGTGCCCATGCTTCATTTTCTAGGCCCAGTCATCGGCCTCATCTATTTCAAATGACCGTGTTGCACGTTCAGTCGATGCAAACAATACCAGTGCTACTACTATAGCTACCACAAAGACCGGATTAACTACTACTAGTAGTAGTAGTACTGCTACAACAACAACAAATACATTATCTACCATGACAGCACATAGTATGATGGGTCGGTTTGCCTGTCCAGACTGTGGTAAGCTATACAAGCACCCTGGCTGTCTAGGCAAACACCGTTGGGAACATCATGAGCACTGGTCGTCAGTTAGCCGCTTACTATTGACAAAGCATCAACAGGTTCAGTTAATGGAAGCCGCTCAAATTCTAATTACCATTGCCAATAACGATCACAACAAGACCAATAGCTCTCAATTGTCAACTACCATTACACTGTAGTTATACATGTTATAAGATAGATTTTGTTGTTGTATCGTTTGTCTAGCCTTTCTCTACACTTCCTTCGCTTTCCGTCTTTTCATTGTAACCTTGTGTTTATATACCGCTGTGGATGACCACATTGCTATTTAATAAATGTCTTATGGCTATTTATTTCTTAAAATATTTTATTGTGCATTAATATTTAAATGTAGTTTGGTGTTAAATAACTAAACTTGATAACTTTTATGCAGTTGAACTATACATTCGTTCTATTAAACATGATGATGGATGATAAATGACATTAGTGATCAAACTACTCATTATTGTAGATTATTATCCAGTATGCATGTATCCTCTATATACCTATATCATTAACAATGCACGCCTATACTAATATATATATATATAATTCTATGCTATGCTGAATACATCATATTGTTATAGGTTGCAATTACATATAGCTTACTAAATGAATGAGGTGAATAAGTCGATATTTATAATAATAGCTCTAAAGCTAAAAGAACAACCGAAATAGCTGGTGCGTATTTACTAGACAATAAAATGATGTGCAATATAATGAATATACATTGTGAAATGGCGATTAGCTATGTTAAAGTTATTAAATCTATATGAATAATCAATAAATGATATTAGTGAATTTATGAATAAAAAGCTACAACAAAAATAAAAACAGTTTTGGATAGAGGAAGGCTGAGTGAATATAGAATGAGAATGATATAGATGAATAGAGTATACATGTGTACTGAATATATGCATATTGGATAATAAATCTACAATAATGAGTATTTGATGAGTGATGCCACCCACCACCCATCATCATGTTTAATAGATTTGAATGTTATTAAATATCATCTTTATTTAATTAATAAATGAGATTATATATATATGATATGATTATATAAGTCATAGATCGAATGACATTATACATGTAAAGACTATAAACAAATTGAAGTACAGATGAGGGAATTGTTGAAGTGGTAAAATAAAACAAAGAATAAAATCAATTACATAAAATTAAGTATATTCATAAAACATGCCATCAATAAATGACAGCATTGGCAAAAAAGTATTTTAAATGGGCTACTATTTAAAATTACCGCTATGTAACATTTTTAAAAGGCAAAGCAACGAATTACTAGCTATATAAATAAATAAAATGTATTCATTTTAACAAGCCTGAATCATTATAATTGTGTGCACACGTTATTTTTTTTCGAAAACAATTTACAGTTTATTTACATTCAATTCCACTTCAATCACCACGAAGATTATAAACTGGAGAATAAAGGAAAAAGACAAGGAAGAAAGGAAGAGCGAGCGACACGTAGACCAGTAAAACATTGATAGACTTTGCGTGGCTATGGATCTGTTCTGTACACAAACACATACGCGCACATATATCCAATGTAGTGATTAACCAATGAAATAACGGGTATAAGCAGCTTACCCAACGCAGTTAAAAATGGATACAATCAATCCTGCTGTTGGTTATTTCATTGGTTTCATCAGACATGCTGATACGTTGAAGGCACGGCAATGGTATCAACCATGATGACGCACTACTATTGGTTTATTACATGTCATTCTATGGGTAGCTGATGTGTACACGATGGCTCATTACTTTAAATCATTTATTAATCTTGATCTTTATTTTATTTAATTATATTTTGTCCTTTGTCCCCATTTTGGAGCCATGGGTCTCAAAGTCCAATAGCCCCGTTACATTCTTTATTTAAATTAATTTATTGACAGCATTTTAATAGAAAGCAATATAATTGTGCTGTGTATAGCCGCAAATTTCCATTGGAATGAATTTTGCTTTGGATTAAAGTAAAATTGAATCTAAATCGATATTTATTATAAGCAATATATGTATTGTTTGTTGCCAAGGAAACAGTTGTAATTTATAAATATTCTTTCAGTATTACTAATACATCTTTTAATTATTCGCATAACTATATTTGTTAGTATCATTTGTTGGTCGATTATTATATAGTGTAAATTAAACACACAGCAGCTTGTATTGTACTTTTATGACTCGATTGAATTAGAAATACAGATATTGGTATATAGCAATCGGTTTTAGGATAGTACTAATGGCGCTACAATCCATTTCGGCTACTGATGTAGGTTGAATATACTTGATAACTAAAGTTATTTAATTTGATCATAGGCGCGAGTAATAGAATTAAAAGAGAAAATTGACGAAATAGTTAACAGTAGTGGAACAGTATCCATTAATACACTACGTTCATGTCAATTGCTGCTTAATACTTTGCTAAGTAATATAGATGAGCTACCTTTGGAGACATTATCTAGCAGTATTGAAAATGTACAGTCAAATGATTACTTACAAGAGCGTATTAAAGAGTTGGAGAATCAACTAAGTCAACAGCAATTTGATAAGCAAAAAGAACTTGATGATTTACTTGAACGCTATCGTGTCGATATGACGTGCGAGGAAGGCGAGTTAGAAGAGGCATCGAAAGCTTTAGATCGGGCACAACAACGTATTAAAGAGCTTGAGAATATGGTTCGTAAAGAGCATGAAGAAAAAAATATAGTACTAGTGCACAACAACTATTAGTAGAAGAAATGCAACAAGAATTGAAACAACAGCGAAATCAGCAATTGGATGCTGAACAGCAGTGGCGAAAAGAGCGTACTTTGCTATTACAACGTATTGAAAAATTGGAAAACACCTAATTATTTTACGCAATTGGAGCTGTAAAATACTTAATATAATTTGAATTATTAATACGAAACTATTCTACTTTATGCCTTATAGGTTAAACTAGGGACAAAAAATTTATAACTCAAATAATAAACCGTCGATCAGTTTTTAATATTAAAAGCGTTATTTATTGAAGCAGTGCCATATCAACTTTGATTGAATTAATCAGTCTTAATTAATCAGCACTATTTTTAATATTTGATATTAGTGTTAATAAATGTTAAACAGTATTTCATGTTACTTACAATAAAATATAATGAATAGGTAAATGATAGTAATAAATAAATGATAATCCATATTATTATTGTTGTAAAGTATTCAAAAGCGTTATAGTTTAATATTTAATATTACTCACCACCCAGTTCCATGTTTAGTAGAACAACAAACGTGTAGTTCAATCAAGTAAAAGATGTTGATTTTGATCTTTTGACACTGAATCATATAAGTTTACTGATAAATTATTTAACATTAGTAAGCTATTTTACTTTGACTTCAATATTTTTTGTTTACTTATTTTACTTCCTTATTCTTATTGTTATCTTATCGTTTTATTCAGTAATATATCATACAATAATGTTGAATATAGCAATATAAATAGCATGTGTATTTGAACATCAATAAAAACACTATTCAATCCTTAGTCTTTATTTCTTTTATTTACATCAACACCTGTTCAAGCAACCTCAACGGCATGCCGTATATTCTGGCTACAACTGTCACCACAAGATCTTTCTGGTGAAAACACTCAAATATCATTATTGCATACGGTGGAGGGATTTGCTTATCAATGGCGGCAAAGAGTCTGCATCTACCAAGTTGATGCTAAGAATACTTAAGACAATGATGAACATCAGAAACGCTAGTCGTCCTACCTTTTTGTCACCATAGACGAGTATCTTACATTGCAAATATGCCCAAATGCAACAGTAGAAGATTGGAAAATAGAAGAGACCATTCAGACGCAATAAGCCACACTGTACGTGGTAATAACAACAATAACTGCGGAACAATGTGGAATTGCAACGATGTGAATTCTATTAATATTCAATCAATCTTTCTACACATGGTCACAATAATAACGATTGGCCTCAATGTTTCAAAGAAAGTAAATGAAAATATTGTAACTATGTTTCTTGTACATAACAGCATGTTTTCAATTAAGCCATTTTGCTTTGAGGACTCAAATATGAAATTCAAGGCAAAATAGGGGAATTTGAAAAGCTAATCATGTTTTATTTGTTAAAAGCTTTAACAATATATTTGTGGCAAATGCAATTCAAAATACATACAAAAACATGCTATGTAAAGATTAGCACTAATTGTGTTGGAACAGTATTTAATGTTGAAATAAACGTTTTTATTGAATAAATACAAACTACTAATGAAGCAACTATCAAAATAAATAAATGTAATGCAAACAAAAATGTTTAATTAATAAATATTTTAGATTTAAATCTAACCAACAAATAAGATTAGATTGGTTTAGAGTATTTTAAATATCAGATATAGCAATAAATAATTTCGAATTACATAAAAGTGTTATTGCTTTGATCAACTTAAATTAATTAGTTGGTGTATCAAGCAAGAGTGAAGATGTGCAAAATAAAACCGTCAACATGACATTTGTCATTGATAAACTAAACAATCTACTCGTAACGTTCATTTTAAATGTCGCAGTAGTCGCTTCAATGTTCTAATTTAAAAGAGTGTGGAACATGGCGAAAGAAGCTTAAAGGGTGCTGTGACGGATCATTTAAACCACTTGATTTGTATCAAATCTTATGATATTTTTATTAACTAAATAAAGATCACTTTTTCCACAATATTAAGCAGCTATTGGTTGTTTAGTGTGATTTGGCAGTTAAATAGCTATAATAGCCACACATTTAAACAAAATATCCGCTTTATTGAAGATGAAACTGGCTGTTGAGTGTCATTGGTTATTAAGCTATTTATTTATCATTATTGTTGTACTGTACATATCTGTCTTGTATACACATACTATATGTCCGTCTATATCATTAATATTGTAAATTGTAGAAATTATATTAATAAAAGCTAAAAGTTTATTGCTAACTGTATTCTTTTAGCAGATTTTGATCCATTTCGTTCATTACTATTGGCTAATTGCATACAGTATAGTTTTGTATTACTATTCACGTATTCGTTTTGTCTATTTATTTTGTTTTATAATATTGTATGCTTTATTGTCATGTTTTATTAAAAAGCGTATTTATTCTAATTTCAGCATACTATTATTGGGCTATATGATAATGATAGCTTTACTACTATCCATACCAATCTATGCCTATAGCTTAGGCGATATAATTATACACATTTTGTTATTAATTTAACTATTTGATTGATAATTGTCATTATTGAATGCAAATAGAACATGGTTATAGATATAGCAATTTGATTGTATATAGCTAAGATGGAACCATAGATTTATTACTATAAGCTTGCACAGTTGAATAGAGGCAACTAGATGCAAACATGTTGGTAACATAATGATTCCATTGATTAAAGACTGGATAAACCGGAGCATTGGCCAAAACTTGATATATAAATAGACTGGACGGCGTAATTGTCAAATGGTCTTGCTTTTCACCGAATATATACCTAAATTGTATTGGAATAGTGGTTCGATTGCACTACCAATGCTAATGTCCTTATGCTTATGGATTATCTGCATTTATAAATAAAAATAGTACGTGTTATATAATTAGTGTATAAGCCATCAATATACAATATTACTTACTGACTATTGATATTAAGTTATTGATACACATGGTGCATAACATGTAATTAGTGAGTAATTAATCAATATAAAATGCTACTTACTGCCTATTAGTATTAAGTTATGGATACACATGATGCATAACATGTGATTAGTGGGTTATCAACCAATATAAAATGCTACTTACGACCTATTAGTATTAGGTTGTTGATACACATGATGCATAACATGTAATTAGTAAGTAATCAATTAATATACAATACCACTTACATGCTATTAATATTAAGTTGTTGGTGGATACAGTCCACAGTATATAATTAGCGCATGTTCTATTGGTATACAACTCAACTTACTGTCTATTAATATTAAGTTGTTGATGGATACATTAAATAGCATGTGGTTAGTAAATGGTTGGTTAATATACAATATACCTTACTGTCTATTAATATTAAATTATTGATGAATAAAATACATGGTATATAATTAATATATATTCAGTTAGTATGCAACACAACTTACGACCTATTAATGTTAATTTGTTGATGCATTAGTAAATGGAATGTAATTAATATATAGTCAATTAATATACAATACTACTTACAACCTATTATATTAAGTTGTTGATATATATTATGTATAATATATAATTAGTGTATAGTCAGTTGATATAAAATACCACTTACCCCCTATTAATATTAAACAATTGGTACCATCAGTAAATAGCATAGTTAATGTATAGTCAGTTAATATACAATACAACTTACAGACTATTAATATTAAATAGTTGGCACAATTAGTAAATAACATAGTTAATGCATAGTCAGTTAATATACAATACAACTTACGACCTATTAATATTAAATAATAAGTACAATCAGTAAATAACATATTTAATGTATGGTCAGTTAATATACAATACAACTTACATCCTATTATATTAAGTTGTTGATGCATACAGTACATAATATATAATTAATGTATAGCCAGTTAATATACAATACAACTTACTTTCTATTAATATTAAACATTATGTACAATTAGTAAATAGCATAGCTAATATATAGTTATTTAATATACAATACAACTTACTGTCTATTAGTATTAAACAATTGGTATTATCAGTAAATAGCATAGTTAATGTATAGTCAGTTAATATACAATATCACGTACACACTATTAATATTAAATAATTGGTACCATCAGTAAATAGCATAGTTAATTTATAGTCAGTTAATATACGATACACTTACGGACTATTAATATTAAACAATAGATACAATTAGTGAATAACATAGTCAATGTATAGTCAGTTAATATACAATACAACTTACAGACTATTAATATTAAACAATTGGTACCATCAGTAAATAACATAGTTAATGTATAGTAATTTAATATACAATACAGCTTACCACCTATTAATATTAGGTAATTGGTACAATTAGTAAATAGCATAGTTAATGTATAGTCAGTTAATATACAATACAACTTACCCCTATTAATATTAGGTAATTGGTACAATTAGTAAATAGCATAATTAATGTATAGTCAGTTAATATACAATACAACTTACCACCTATTAATATTAAATTGTTAATGTATACAATACATAACACGTAATTAGTGAATGGTCAGTTAATATATAATATAGCTTACATTCTATATAATTAATTTTTTGATAAACACGGTATATGGTATAATTAGCGAACAATTGGTTCATACAATATAACTTACCAGCTATTATATCAAGTTGTTGATACGCACAATACATGGTATACAATTAATTCATAAGTCAGCAATATACAATATCACTTACTACCTATTAGTATTAAGTTGTTGATATATATTATGCATAACACGTGGTTAGTACATAGTCAGTTAATATACAATGCTACTTACTGCCTATTATTATTAAGTTATTGATACATACAACGCATAATATATAATTAGCCAGTGTACAATCAATATACAATATAATTTACATTGGTCTAATATTAAGTCATTGATACATGCAACACATAATATATAATTAGTTTATAGTCATTTAATACACAATACAACTTACCATCTATTATATTAAGTTATCGATGTACGCAATACATGATATATACTTAATTTATAAGTCATCAATATACAATATCACTTACTGCCTATTAGTATTAATTTGTTGATACACATAGTCCATAGCATGCAATTAGTGAGCAATCAACCAATATACAATATAACTTACAGCTATCTAATATTAAGTTGTCAATTGATACAGTACATGACGTATAATTAGTGTATAATTTATTGGTATATAATAGAACTTACTAACTATTAGTATTAAGTTGTTGATACACATAGTGCATGAATATAATTAATGAGTCATTAGCTAATATACAGTACAACTTACGATCTAATAGCATTATTAGTTAGCAATACTATTAATAAGCAGATACTATGGCATATTTATTGTTATTGCAACATACCACGACGAACTAAGGCTGGTTTAGCATCCACGATGGCTGTACTGGCCACAAGAGCCACGACAATGGTGCAAACGACGGCAATGGAAAGCTTCATGGTGATATTGAATTGTTAAGACAAACAAAAAAAAGAGATAGTAGAGTGTGGTTGGTATAAAGTGGAGAGTAGAGTGTGTTTAGCAGAGAGTAGAGTGTGATGAGGATACCGCAGTTGGATGTGTATATTCTGTGGGCTATTTATACTTATAATCATGCTGAGATGCCAGTATACTGTAGTATACGAGATATACCATTGATGTGTAATATGAACCAATAAACAATCCAAATAATGGTTTGAGGTGCACATGCACCAATAGATTCATGGCGTGATATTATGCTTTCAAACTTAATTTCAACCTGCTCGGCATTTACACAAATGACACGGCAATTCCAATGAGCATTACATGTGCGATAGAGACATGTACATCACTTTGCTTTTTTATTATACGGTTTAACTATTTGGTAAAAGCAAGGTATTGTTTAACTTTGTAAAAGCAATAGTGATATTTTTGCCGCCATTTCTACCGATTCAGTCCTCAATATCTGCATGCATACTAAACAGCACACAACCTGCCCGGTCTTTACTTCAATCTGTTAGTCATTTGCACGAGTACTGTAACGGTGTTCATAACCCAGTACATATGGTAAAAATAGACACATTAACCTGTTTTTTTATTACACGGTTAATTATTTGGTAAAAGCAAGTATATTGTTTGGTTTTGTAAAAAGATAATGATGTCTGCTGCCATTTCTACCGATTCAGTCTCAATATTGTTACATACAAAATAGCATACAATACTGATGCAAAAACAAGCTTAATGTATCAAACTGATATTTTTATACAGGTTTTTACTGCTATATATAAATTAACCGTAATTCTTTAACTATAAAGAGTATTAATCAATACTTTTTTGTATACGACGCCCTTTTATTAAGTTCTCCTTTGCCTGACTTTAGTATGCCGTATAATGTCATTACATTAACCTGCACTATTATTGCACTATTCTTCGATCCATGTTCAATTTACTAACACGTGATTTTGAACCAATTTGTTGGCGCAAAAGGGACTAAGTGTAGGTTAGTTCTTGGAACGAACCAATTGACTAACCGAGTGATTAACTCCCGCAACCTAAAATAAAACATTGTTATTATTAATTACTGCAATAACTTGACTTACCTTTCTAATAAAGCATTTAAAAGATCCAGGAATATAGCAAAAAAGTGGGCGAAATTACAGCCCCATGGCATGTATAAGTCGATATTGGCGTTCTTTTCAATAGTTTCAATCATACCGATAGACAGATCGATAGGTGAAAGTATAGGCAGTAGGAATGCATTTGCCGGTAGAAGCATGCCAAACATGGCCGTTGACAAATGGCCTGGACATACGAGTGTTGTGCGTACTTTGGTATTCATCATAGACAATTCGTGTTGTAGTGCATCATGGAAATAACAGCACCGCCCTTGCTTGAACTATATGCTGTAAGACCACCGGCACCGATACAGCCCAGTAACGAGGCAACGGTAACGATATGGCCACGATCCGCTTCTAGCATATCAGGCAGAAATTCACGTACCGTCCAGAAATGTGAAATGGTATTGACTTCAAAGGTTTGACGTACTTTATCCGGTTCAATATCCAGAATTGACCCTGGATAAACAACAGCGGCATTGTTGATAAGGATGGTCGGTGTGCCTATTTCTTCACGGATTCGATTGGCCACCGTTTTAATCATATCTGGATCACGTAGATCACATTTATAAGAACGGATATTGTTCATATGAGACTTGGTCTCATTGATGTCTAGAATGGCGACATCGGCACCACGTAAAGCAAGGCCCTCCGCCAAACAGTTACCCAGACCGCTAGCGCCTATGGCAGTGTGGTTGGTTATCTCTATAGCTATACTATGGTGGTTGACCCTTACCTCCAGTAATGACGACCACTTGGTCCTTCCAATCAATACGGCCTTTTGGGCGAAGCACATAAGCAATGCCGTAAACGGCGAGTAGGAAAGCCGTATAATAAAGGAAGAAAAGGGTTAAAGGGTGTTGCCAAGACAACTCGAAAGCCTTTACAGCAATAATGCCTACAAAACCAAACGAGTAGTGGAACACGCTTGTTTTTAATATACGCACAATAAGGTCAATTTGACCTCGGCGTTACCCGTATGATCGTGCGGCATAGTGAATAGAAGTATCAATAGTAAGTAAATGGATAAAAATACGATGATTTGTTATCTGCTAACTAAACTGAATAACACTAGACGTGGGTGGTTGGGTGGTTGGTGGTTATTGTTATTAGAAAGAGGACAGACTATTAATCAATACATGCGTGTATTTCATTCCACTATGCCCATTGTTATGGGATAGCAATTGTTCTGAATTCACAAATGCATCACATCAAGGTTATCATGCCACATGTGCAACTACCATCATTCAAATGGCGGCTAATCCAAATTACCTAAAAGCAACTATACAATAAGTACTGTTTGTAGGATAATGCATCACGACATTTGAGCAATGGAATATTCAACAGTATTTTCGCCATCAGTTTTTAGCTGTAGACTAAATTGCATGGCTAAACTACACGCGATGCAATATGCAGACACTGGACTAGACACAATAGAAAGTTCCAATTGAATGTCAGCAATGTCGAGTGCATAATGTCAATGGATCGTATATCAACCGGTAATTATCCAAGGCCTAAGTGCTGCTTACATTTATGAAAACACTTTTGACAAGTTAAGCAAGATGGAATGTAGAAGAACAAGCAAGCAGAAACCAATAGAAAAACAATTAGCAGCTCAAAGGATTACTGGTTTGACCTATAACAAATCATTATACCTATGCTAAGCTAGACTACGTTTATCAAAAGTTGGCTGTTGCTGATGCAGCTAGAACAGCAGCAACGTTAAATTGAGATAACGCACAGAAAACAAAGAGTTGTAGATAAAATTGAATTGACAAGTTTAGTAATTAAATACTTATTATTGTTACTATAACTTGTAATTCTGGTTGTTTGTACAGATAAATATTTACAAGCACATTGTAACTTCTTATATACTTACATTTACATGATCATCAACTAAAACAACTAGTATAAGGCTTAATCTAATTATTTATCAATGTAAGCAGCTAATATTATACATTATTGCAACAATTGAAAGACAGATTAATTTCATTTATTGATCATTAATAAAAGTCGTATAATTGTATATTAAAACAAAACAAAACATTGGATTGAGCGCGTAATATTTACATGATCAAATCATTTTACCTTGACTCTCGCATTTTTCGTTTACTTATTTCATTACTTTTTCTTATTGTTATCTTATCGTTTTATTCAGTAATATATCATACAATAATGTTGAATATAGCAATATAAATAACATGCGTATTTGAACATCAATAAAAACACTATTCAATCCCTAGTCTTTATTTCTTTTATTTACATCAACACCTGTTCAAGTAACCTCAACAGCATGCCGTATATTCTGGCTACAACTGTCGCCACAAGATCTTTCTGGTGAAAACACCCAAACTATCATTATTGCATACGGTGGAGGCCATTTGCTTGATCAATGGACGGCAAAGAGTCTGCATCTACCAAGTTGATACTAAGAATACGCAAGACAATGCTGAACATCAGAAACGCTAGTCGTCCTACCTTTTTGTCATCATAGACGAGTATCTTACATTGCAAATATGCCCAAAATGCAACAGTAGAAGATTGGAAAATAAAAGAGACCATTCAGACGCAATAATCCACACTGTACGTAGTAATAACAACAATAACTGCGGAACAATGTGGAATTGCAACGATGTGGCTTTATTAATATTCGATCAATCTTTTTACACATGGTTAACAACAACAACAATGATCAGCCTCAATATTTCAAAGAAATCAAATGGTATGTTACATTATTTATTTAAATGTTTAAAATAGTAGTTACTAGTAGAAATTTCTGTTACAGTTAATTCTATTCTATGGAAATGGTAATGTTATTATATTATGTTGATATTTATTGTGAATGACCATTTAAATACAAATCAGCCTAATCAAATTATTACAATGGATTGCGTAAAATGATTTATTGCGCTGAATGGAATCAAAATAATGCCAATAAAAATTATAATTGGTATTATATTTTTCTTTTTTCTTGATTTATTCATTCGTTGTACTTTTTGATCTTACCTACACGTAACCGATTGATTAACGAACGAACAAAAGTATGGCTTTTCGCGCTTTGAATCTAATGCGGGCAGTGCGCCCTGTCGCCGCTATGCGTATGGCTACGTATACGCCTCGCGTTATGCCGTTGATACGCACCGCTGCTGCCGCTCCTATGATGCAGCCAGTGCGCGCACTCTCCCTTTCTGCTCCACGTTTTGGCCAAGGCTTGTCGGACCGCGATCTTGCCCACCAGCTCGAGGTTGAACTAAGCTACGAGTTGGCCGATCCAGAGGCTAAAGCTGTGCCTGAATTCCTCACGATCTTTAAAGAACAAAGCAAATTCACGATTCACGACGAGCCCGGCAAGGATGAAGTACAACTAAAGCGATCATTTGGCAACGAAGACATTACCGTATCGTTTTCCATTTCTGATATTAATAGTGCCGAGGAAAGCCAGCGTATGGATGCTGATTTGGATTCACTTGAAAAGGAGCTACAAGATGAACATCCTGAATCGGCTGCCCGTGCTAATGCCGAGGCAGAGGAACTAGAAGATGATGAGGGACTTGACACCTTCCCTGTTGAAGTGCAAATCTCAGTCGAAAAGGCCGGCAAGGGCGTACTCACCATTGATGCTTTATGTGAATCAGGGGAGATGCTTGTTAGCAACATTATTCACTATAACGATGCATTGGCCGCCAACGAGGACACTGCCGAAGGTAACTGGAAACGCCGCGGCATATATGTTGGCCCACAATTTGGTCAGCTTGAAGAGGATTTGCAGACAAAGTTTGAACGCTATTTGGAAGAACGCGTGTTGATACTGGCCTTGCCATGTTCATTCCTCGCTACATTGAATACAAAGAACAAAAAGAGTATGTTGCCTGGTTAAAGAATGTCAGATCATTTGTTGAGGCTTAAACACGAATACTGGCGTAAAATTAATAAAGCTGATTTATACACTATATTTTATTAACAACTAATGTAACCATGGCTAATGGCCAATGGCACAACGCTTTATTTACTAATCCATTGATCATATTAATAATGATGGCGTAGATTACCAGCCGGCAACTTGTCCATCACCACGCATATCGGATCCACCAACCAATATCAATTTGCCTGTATGAGTATCACGCCGAATAATAATCATTTGGCCACGTCCAAACACGCTGCGTGCATGCCCCATAGTCGTAGTAATGACATGCCCACGCAGTCTTAGTGTATCGACTGTTGCAGCAGTTATGCCTTCTTCTACACTTACTACACCCGTACTTGGATCAAGACACACGCGAGGACAATCAAGTACACGCTGCGGTGTCCAACCACGATGCAGTAGATTCAACAACACTTGAACATGACCTTGTGGCTATAATTATTAATAGTAAAGTTAATTATTAAATATATATATCGTAATTAATCAGATTTAGTTATTTTACCTGCATAAAACCACCCATCACTACAATGATATATTAGTTATTGTTAAAACTATGTAATCGACACAACTTACCACCAAAGCAAATAATCTCATTAATGTCTTTGCGAATAGCCATGCCTGGAATAATTGTATGATATGGCCGCTTGGCTGGCTCAACGCGATTGGGACATTCTGGATTTAGACTAAAATTGCATCCACGATTTTGTAGTGCAAATCCACATCCTTCTGGTACAACTCCCTATAAATAAACAATATGTGGCTAATGTTCGAATTAAGCTACTTTAATCGCATCAATGCCACCTACAGACTACAATAAAGTTAGTATTACAATTAATAGTGGTAAAATTACTTACACCAAAACCGCAATAAGTCGAGTTCTTTTTTTGAATGAGTATTACGTCAAGTATATTAAACGTCACTTACTATAAAACTACAGGCATTGCCTTCACCATCTACTACGGAAAAGTAGACGGTATCACCTCGTTTAACAAATGATCCATGTCCTGGATTGATATTTGCTTTCTGTGGATCAATTAGCTTGGCTCGTGACTCAAGATAATCCTTGTTATTGCGATTAATATTGTTATTATCAACATTACTATTGATTAACACAACTACCTACTTTGCTTAGCAGTTCTTTGATAGGTACATCAGAATGTTCTTGGTCTGTTACAAACCAGGTACTATCCGCAAATGCAAGTCTCAATGCCTCAATGACATGGTGCAAATATTTGGGATCTTGTGGCGATAGATGTTCTATTGATGGTAATTGACCGTTGCCTTGTAATGCATCCAGTATACCAAGAGCCATTAGTGCCGTAATTCCTATTTTCTAATTATAGTTGAATGATTTAAATAAACTAAAAAGCTACCTTGACCATTGGGTGGGATTTCATACAAAGTACAACCTTGATAGTTTAAAGAGATGGGCGTAACCTTTTCTGTTTTATGTTTATTTAGATCCTCTAGCGCTAAGAATCCTCCAAGCTCCTGTACAGCTTTAACAATAGCTTGAGCGATTTTGCCACTATAGAATGTTTCCTTGCCCTGTTCCGCCAATTCTTTTAACGTGCTATAATGTCATATACAATCATTATTAGCGTAATAAATAAGAATATAATTGTACCGTACTTGGCAAATTCTGGTAATTGCATCAATTCACCTTCTTTGGGTGCACGTCCATTCAAAAGAAGTTCACCACCATGCTTGGATACCGTCTTTAATTTTTCCTCATTTTCTTGCCACTGTTTATACATTTTATTAGTAACTATTAACGTGTATCACTGATTTACTTGCCATATGAGCAGAAACACATGCAACTGGGAATCTATAATAATAATAATAATTGGTGGCTATATCGTTTATAGTTATCTAGTTGTTTACCCATGCTCTTCCAGTTGAATCGCTGGCTGCAAAACATCCTTTAATGTAAACTTGCCCGATCCAAACCATTCAAGTGTATCCGACCAGCCTGCTGCTGCTCCTGGTACTGTGACACTATGGATAGAAGTCTCTGGTAGTTCAACTGCACCAACAGGTAAATCTTTTCTCGCTTTTTCCAAATTAAGTCCCACAGGAGATCTAGTCCATATTTGTTATTAATAAACACTATATTTATATCATTAAATTCATTACCTTCCTGAACCATTTAATCCTTGCACAGTACCATCTTTGGCCGAATAATACAGAGCAAAACAATCGCCACCCAATCCAGTGGACATCGGTTCTATTTAATAATATGGTGTTAAATGTCTTAATGATGTCGCCTATTAAGCTAACCTGTCACCGTTAGGCATGCCGCTTTAATTCGAGTCAGTCACGGTGATTTATTAATTAATAGATTTGATTTAACTTGCCCACTGCAATTGCCGCATCCTATTTATCGTATAAATTAACTGCAAATAGTGGATTACTTATATACTTACCGCTGCATTACCACCCCTTTTCAGTATATCTAAACCGGCCTGAGTAGCCAATGGCTGACTATAATATACAATATTAATTGATATTAATGTGTAAACAACGAACTTACGAAGAAGCTACCATGCCTTGGGTTCCATACACAGTAGAACGACGGGATTGCGTTTCAAACGGCGTTGGCTCTATAAACTAGTAAGTAATTGCAGTACTAATATGCCATGTAATTACCATAGACTGACTGAAGCATCTTGTTAATATTGTGCCAAAAGTATGATACGAAAGGCGAGTAGAATAACTAAAAAATGGAGATTAATTAATCTAATGTGATGACGTGCTCCTTTTGTAGTCTGTATTTTTCGTATTTTTCTCTAGCCTTGTTTATCCGTTTGAATCTACCTGTTCTGTACACTGATGGCTTCTTCTAGTGGCAACGGGCCACCTTCACCGTTTCTTATGCTTCTACCGAATGCATCTACTTCAACTCTAGAATCAACGACAGAAGAAGTGGCTGCAGCTGCTACATCCCCCATCTTGACAGCCACGCTGGAGAACGACAATAGCGCTACAACCAACAACGACGCTGCCACTGCCAATGACTCATTACGTTCTTCAACCAGTATTCTCTCGTCAGCGGTACCTGGAAATGTATTTCCGCAGTTGAATGTCGCACCTATTCCGGCCTTCTTTTCTACTTCGCACAGAGCTGTGACATCGCGGCCTGATTCATGGCATTTACACTCAACTATAGACGGTTTAGATTCGATCGCCACTGATACAGACGAAAGTATTTCACTATCTGACAAAGAAGATGGACTTGCTACGCATCTTCATCCCCAATCGGCCTATACTACACGTAATGTTCGTAGTAATGGAGTAGGTCGTCCTACCGCCGCAACAGGTGGTCCTCCTTCATCATCTACACTATGGCAAGCATGGAAGCAACAGGATCAGACTAATAGACGTAGAAGTAAGAGCAACGATAAGAAAAAGCCATTACCATTTGATAGCGATACAGATTCAATTAGCAAGTCTAGTCATAAGTCTCAATCAACAACCAGCGAGTTGATTAAACAGTCCGTGGACTATTCGATTAAAGGCTGGTCCATATGGTTTATTCGACTGGGTCTTGTTCATTTGTGTCTGCCATTCGTCAATGGAGTTATGCTTGGATTTGGCGAGATTTGCGCCAATGAGGTTACTATCCGAACTGGCTGGCTAGGACTACGCGCTTTAACTGATAATTATCTTCATCGATAGTGCGTTGTTATTATATTAGCATGATGATCATTACGATCATTTGTCTTCTTTTTATTATTATTATTATTATAGCTATTTTTGGTTTATCAAATAAAATACAATTGCAATAATATACATATAAATGATTGAATAGTAATATTTTATATAACAATACAGCTTGAAGGTTATTTACGTATTTATTATCTACATTATTAATTAGATCGTTTTATATTAAGCTATCAACAATTTAACATGATTTAGAATAAAATTATTGCATTAAATAATATTCAATCTATCGAACTAGACATTCGTTCTATTAAAGATAGAACTGAGTAGTGAGTGACATCAATCATTAAAATACTCATCATCGTAGATTTATTATCCAGTATGCATATATTCAGTGTACATATGCATTATTCCCATTGCATACTTTTAATATTATATACCATTCTATCTCTGGTAAGCTAAAAGCACATATAGCCAACATGGAATCGTTCTGGCTGCTATTTACATACAACAGTAGCAATAATGGTAGACAGCACTACTGTATTGGCGCTGAAAACTTGTTCAGTGACTATGCTAGCAGTGCTTTCTATACCACCATTGTTATATGTAAACAACTGCTGTACACGATGTGGTAGTGGCTATATGCTGCCAAAATCGCTGTATGCTTTGGTTTACTATAAATATGTAATAATCCATAGTAATGACAAAGTAAAAACCAAGGCTCACAGCACATATTCAACATAGCCTAAGACAAAGCCAACAAAACCAACAAAACCAAAACTATACTTATTATATAAATGATTAAAGTGATGAAGGTGGCTGTAAAAAGTAACAATAAGAAAAAGTACTGCAGGAAAGTAATCTAAAAGTGTTTGTACTCAACTAGTAGTCAGTCAAATACCAACACTATCTATATAACATATATGGTGTGTAAAAGTATATGCTCTGGATATTGCTATTAGGTGTGAAGAAAGAGAAAGAAAAGTGTGACGTAATTGTAAGCTGTAGAGCCTGTCAGTCAATATTTATTGAGACGCGAATTAAATCTATTAACAAGCAAAGTGTAAAATAGTAAAAGTCAATTTATCCAACAGGTCGGTAGATCGCAGAACATATTAGAAATAAACAAATAAATATATTTAGAATAAAGTTATTTGGCCATAAACATCAATTACTATCATAAAAGATATTACTAGTAAAACAGTAAACGTAGTAAGAAGAATATATGTTATTTAACTCCAAATAGCGTTATTATAGTATTTGGTAGAACAATAGGCGTTATAGAAAAATGAATAGTAATGAATAAAGTCGATCCATCTTAAAGACAAGCGTAATCATAAACCATTTTATTAGTGAAGCAATGAAAGATGAATCACTAATTTATTTAATAAAACTTCAGCGATTGTATTATTTTATTTTTAACACAACGGTACTAGTTTATATGACCGTTCATATGTTTATAGCTAACAAGTATTTACCGACTATATTATTGTAGTAACTGTTTGTTTATAATAATTAGTATTACTATTTAATATATACATATATATATATTATTGACTGTTTGCATGTAATTCTAACAGATTCGTTTAAGCACAATGCAATTTTTAGCCACGCATCATAACAATATAAGCATGATATTAAAATGGCAATATGATAACAAATTTTGGTATAATAAAGTGCCTTAATTCTTGGGTACTAAATTATAATCACTCAATAATTAGCAATGCTAATATAATGTGACTAATAATAAAGATTTAGTGGTTCAAATAAGTTCACATGCTTATTGCCATTTCTGTAAAAGGCGGCATTATTTAAATGATACAGCCCATATCCACTAAAACAGGCATGCCTTTTTAGTAGCAAGTTCTCTCTATCAATACAGCCTTAAGCAAAATAGCTGTTTTCTCTTTTTTTGTTTACCTTCTAGACGCTCACTGTTGTTTTAGAGATATCGGTTGGTTTCGTGCCGCATTCTCATGGTCTCAGCGTTTGCTTCATTGCATAACAACAATTTTATCATTGCTCGCTTCCTTTGCAACTTCTTTCCCTACCCGGCAGGCTCTGGGTTCTTACTATCTATCCAACTGTGCTTAGTTTTTAAAATAATTCTGTAAAAGACAGTATGCTATTAGGCTGGATTAGTATACCCAAGACGGTACACAGTTTTGCCCAACACTGCGCACTATTTGTGCTCATTCTGAGCTATTTGCACCACGCAAAGGCAGCGACCGAGTCAGCACCGCCTCTGGGCGTTTCGTCAGAACAAGCCTCACCGTCGCGCAATTCCACGGTAATATCGGTAAAGGATGGTGAAAATAATCAAAATAACATTTCCCCCACATATGTTATTGTCGGCGTTACGCTTGTAATTGTTTTTATTATCATGTTTTGTATTGGCGTCAATTTCTGGACGCGTCGCAAGAATCGACGTTATTTGCATCAACGCTACGATCATTGCGCGAGCCTGATCAAGCTGAGTATCAAGCTGTAGTATCTAACTGGACATCTACAGAGCAAGCATCATATGCTGCCGCCAGATCACTACTAAAAGAACACCCACCTGAATGCATCCATCGTCCATTAACCGAAGAAGAAAAAGAAACAATTACTGAACAAGGTGTTGCAGCATGGAAGTTTGTTGTCCGCAATTCGATGAAACAAGCCTTAGAGTACGAGCAGAAGATACAATGCCACTAGGCATCTATGTGCATCAAGGTACGGAAATTTCATTTAATTGGCAGTTAACGCCGCAAACACCCGAGGAGGTTGAACTGCCGGCCGTAAAAACTACAACACCATTGCTATTGCAAACAAATCTACCCATTCCTCGAAATCGTGAAATATTCTATTTTGAAGTCAAATTAGCAGAAAAGCCGGCCGATACTGAGGTGGGTATTGGACTTGCCACACATCCTTACCCAAATTGGCGTATGCCAGGTAAGTAAATATGGATAATACAAATGAATAGTATATTAATGATGATTTATTACGGTATTAATATAGGATTTCATGAAATTTCAGTTGGCTATTTAGCTAATACAGGTCAACTACATGTTAATAACTCATTTGAAGGGCGAGATTATGGCGGTACATTTTTTGAAGGTGATGTTATTGGCGTTTGTGTAAACACACATAGTGGTGGTGTGCTATTTACACGCAATGGAGTACAGCAAGAAGCAGCTAGTACAGGCATGACATTTGATCTATATCCGGTGGTGGCTGCCAACGGCCCTTGTACATTGGAGGTGAACTTTGGCCTATCAGGCTTTGTATTCCTTGAGGCAATATACATCATTGGGGATTTGCACCAGTGCTCGAATCGACAGCACAGGCACCACCTGCTTATGGTTCAGAACGAGGTTCTGTTTTACTTGAAATGGCACCAAGCCAGCGTAGTAACTATCCTCCGTCATCATCTAATCAACAACAAAGTAATACGGCACGGCCACTATCTGCTAATTATCAAGGGTTTCTACGTCATCCCTAGGTTCTACCGCACGTACTGGTCGTTATCTATCTTCTAGTACTACACCGGAAATTACTTCACCATTACGTGAAGCACCATTAACTTCAAATTACGGCAATACACTCACCGTTTCTCCCATAGCTACCGCCCCTTCCTCGACAACGGTAACGACGGCCAGTACCGCTGGAGCTCCTCCTCCTCCTTACGTGTCCGGTGAATTGTTTACCACTGCATTACCTACGATTGAGCAGGATTTGTAATAAAACACTCCCCATACCTTGTTTTTTCGCTTTCGTTATTATTGTTACCATTTTTTACTATTTTTTTGTTTTTCGTTTTGTTTAATACAGTACTAAATATATCATCATAGGACAAACGCAATTTAAAACGAATAAATATTACATTAATAAAAAATTAGTAGCCGTCATTAAAAAGTGATTATTATAATGATCTATATTTTGATTTTGAAGTTGATAAACTCCAAGGCAAATTAGCTTCTTCGAAACCGATTTGATATGATACCACTCAATTGTATACCTTCAAAAATATGCTTGGGATTCAAAGCATCAGTCAAATTACCATGCCATAATCTTGCACCTGTAAAAGTCTCATGAGTTTTCTTACAATTTGATTTGTGCACCTACAAACAGTTTAGATGTTAGAATAAAATATACGCTTTGTATTCAGTCTATAAATTATAGTACCTTATAAGCCCATGGCACTTTACTCTTGCACAATTTTTATGTTAATACGGAAGTGGATTATCGATTATTTTAAATGTTTTGGACTTGAAGCTTGACAAGTAGAACGGGTTTTAGAGCTATTATACTCATCAACTAAAAGTACGTTAAATCCATTCTTTTAAAGTATACGCTTCAAGCCAGCATCTCGAATAAGTTCTTGGAACTTTACATGACTTGCAGACTAGTTATCAAATATCAAAATAGCATCACTGTCAAACTTGGATTTAAGCTTATTGATGAGCTTTTAGTCAGCTTACTGTTGGCTAATGTACGAAGATAGTTTTAGTTTTTTGAACAGCCATTTTTGTTCGATAGGATTTATATTTGTTTGATAAATGTAGTATGGTGCTAGATATTGGCTGAATAAAACTGTTGTTTATGCTTATATGTTGAAGCATGCATTTGATTTCATTAATTGTAACTTTGTTGTAATAGCATTTGAAATGATTAAAGCCATTTGCCTAATCTATATTATTGCACTTTATTATGCTCATTGCTGTTTGGCAAGCATAGAAATAGCATTTAACAGTTCTATATATAATTCAAAATGTTTAATATATAAAATAATTGTCGAAATACATATACACTGGTATATAATGTCGTGTTCAGCCAGTTCCATAAAACTATATGAAAGTCATGGTGGTTGACTAATGAAGAAGTAACAGCACATGATAGTTACTAGAATGGAGAATGTAAACAAGTAAAAATCGAATTACTAGTGGTTTCTATTCAACTACCGCATTACTGTTGGTACAATTTTGGACACCTTTCTTAAATATTTTGTTTAATAACCTAAAATGGCATCTAGCACATGTCATTATTCTTTTATAGAGCCATGTCATCTGAATTTATTTATTTATTTATTTTCGTCTCATATACATTGTCTTATTTTTCATTTACTTTTTGTCAACACTTTCCTATAATTAAACCATACAATTATTTTTTGATACATCAGTTGCTTATAATATGATAGCAAGACAAGCACAACAACTGGTAATATTTACATTGTTGCTATTTTGTTCAACACACCACTTTACCGTAGACAGTGCCAAAACATATGAAGATGATTTTTACACAAAACCTAATTATGGCCGTCCCTATATTAGCTCTAAATCACCAGCAAACAGTTTATGTAACACCTTATTATGTGTCCACCGGCGTTGAAGCACTTCATGCCAATGGTATCAAAGGAAAAGGTGTTAGACTCGGAATTATTGATGCTGGAATTACACTAAACGCCAAGGCATTTGAAGGAAATTATAATTATTTTACACACTTGTAGCACTGATAATAACCAAGATAAACATCCATCTGAATGCAATAGACGTGGTGTAAATCTAGCTGGTATTGCTGTTGCAAAAACCAATTATTTTACTGGAGTTGCACCCGAGGCAACACTTGGCACCTATCGCGTGTTTGGCTGCACGGGCCCAACTTCAACCTCATTGGTGTTGAAAGCTATAACAATTGCAATACGCCAGGACCAAATGAAAATTGTTGTATTGCCGGAGATTGCCATTGTAGATGAATACAGCACTAAACTGAGAGAAACAATAGAATATGCTGCAAAACGTGGCGTGATTATGATTGTTGCAGCATCAGCCAATAATTTTATAAATCCAAATTACTTTTCATATCAAGGCCTTCCTGTATTAAGTGTTGGTGGTTTTAAACAAAAGTATCGACTATCGCACTGGTTTGAGGAGAAAACAACTGGCCGTCGTATTGAGTTTAATTCTCCGTGTTCAGACATGAGCTATAACTTTAACAAAGAAATGAATATTATTTCTAAAAATATCAATGACAAATTAAACGAACATCTTACTGGGCTTAAAAGAGGAGACATTGCACTTGTGTGGTATGATAAATCAAGAATGCCTTCTTTGTTAAGGTATGCCAAAACAATAAGAATGACTGGACTTATAATTGTAAACGGTCCTTATCAAAAAAGACAGAAATGCGATATGCCTTTATTTGATATCAGTGAAAAAGATGCTTTGTTTATAAAAGAAGGCTATGCGAATAAGCTTGGATACAGATATAGTTTTGCAGAAAAGTATGGCTACATTAAAGATGGCAGTGTTACTGTCGATACAGCTGGACCGCAGAATGAACCATTCATACCGCCTTTCTATCCTGACATCTTGGCACCAAGTCACGAAATCTACACTACTACCACTCGTAAAACAATAAGCAAACCCCATTTCAGCGATATATCAGCTGCTGTTGCATATGTTGCCGGTGCAGCTGCATTGATAGCTGAAATTGATAACAAGAGCTTGGTTGATGTTAACCATGTCAGAACTATATTACAAAACAGCGCAGTTCCCGTCAAAGTCAGTAATGCAGATTCCTACGTTTCTCCATTATATCAAGGCTCCGGTATAATCAATCTTACCAAACTAATAGATACTAAAAGTGTTCATGTTGAACCATCGTTAATTAATTTGGAGGACACGTATACCAACGCAGTGGATGTATTGATCAAACTTTTACCTCTATCTGACACATCAGCATCGTATAAACTTTCACATATTCCAGCCGCTGCAGTTTTGAAATCAAAACCTATTAGCAATACATCGTCAGGAAAACATGTGATTGCAACCGTTTCCCTTCCAGGATCTATTGATTTACGACTAAATCAGATAAGCGAGATCAACATAAAGATTAGTGTGCCGAGGAATATACAAAATGGCGAAATATGGTCATATTCCGGGTATATTGTAATTGATCCTAATCCAGGAATTAATGGATCACCATCGAACCATGCTGTTTATGTTCCATATTATGGAACAGTTAGAGGTTAAACACCTTAGATACAGACTATGCTTAACATTGTTTTGTTACTTGTTGGTAGTATTGCTTTTATTATGGCTTAAATAGTAAACATATTAGATTTCACTTTTACTTTTTGACTATTGTATTTAACATATTGTATGTTCTGTATGGTGTGTTCAAATATTTTAATTTTTAAAAACTTAATTCTCTGTTGTGCAAGTCGAATAAGCTGTATCAATCGTATAATATACTATATGTCATTTAACATTATTATACAATTTGTTTTTATTAGCAATTTTACTAGCCATTTGATATAATTTGAGGATCAAATAGCTACATGTAACAATATTAACATAGTTGAACTCCACATTCGTCCTAGTGAACATGGAATCGGGTAAATAACATCACTCATCAATGACAATCTCATTATACTGTACGCATATATTATATACATACACACAATTAATGTTGTATATTTATACTGCTGTATAGCACTCTATCATACGTTGAGCACAATCTATTTGCTATAGTCCTTAACATGCTGCATTCATTTTATTCATTGAGTTGCATGCAATATACCTTTATAACTTTAATGAATATACAGCGAGAAGTATGTGATTAGCAGTGCTAGCTATATAATTCAATGGATATAATAAATAAATGTACTAAATTTATAATAAATAGAATGTGTTTGGTATATTATAGAATGATATATATGTGTACTGAATATATGCATACTGGATAATGAATCTACAATGATAAGTATTTGATGATTAATGCCACTCATCACCTAGTTCCATGTTCAATAGATTGAATGCCTAGTTCAATTACGCGAATGTTATCAGAAAAGTCATTGGCACTTAAATCATGTTAAATTGTTAATACATAGAGTATAAAATAAATGTATAATAGTGCAAGGTTACATGCAGGTAAATGGCCTTCAATCTGTTATATAATGTTCTCATATTGTAGTTACATTGCATTAACATATAAACTTATTTGGCTATAAAACCTTTATTATTAATCATATTATACTAGCATTGCTAATTAACGAGTGCTTATATTTTAGCACCAAGAAATTGGGCCACCTTAATTGATTGCTTCATACCAAGATCCGTCATAATCTCCTCAGAGCCACCAGGAATAGCGTAGGCACGTACCTCGCGATACAGACGCTCAATCTTACCGCCTTGGCCACCACGAGTATAGGCAAGACCACCAAAGATTTGTGATGCTTCGCGAGCACAAAATTCGAATGTTTGCGTTGCTTGTACCTTTAACAAAGCAATTGGGCCACCGAGCTTGACCATAGCTTCATTATGTGACATAATTTTGCTTTGATATAAAAGCTGTTCCATCCAGGCGTGTGTTGCTTCAATACGACGCGCCATATCGGCCAACTTATGGCGAATGACTTGGTGCTCAATCAATGGGCGGCCGAATGTTTTGCGCTTACTAGCATACTTGATTGATTCTTCCAAGCACACACGAGCGAATCGAGTCGATTGTATACAAATAGACATACGTTCATGGTTGAAATTGTACATAATACACTTAAAGCCTTTATCTTGCTTGCCAACAAGATTTGCCTTGGGTACTTTAACATCTTCAAAAGTAATATAGCCAGTGCCCGAGGACCACACGCCAGAGCATTGCATTTGACGTGTCTTTACACCTGGCATAGTACGCTCGATAAGTAGCAATGAAATACCACTCATACCTTCACCACCACCAGTACGTACGGCAACGGTAAAGTAATCGGCAAATACACCGTTGGTAATCCACTTCTTCTCGCCATTAACGATAAAGTGTTCACCATCAGGTGTTTCTTTAGCTTCACAGCGAATATTGGCTACATCACTTCCGGCATATGGCTCAGTAATGGCCAGACAGATGACTTTGCGGCCAGCCAACACATCTGGAACAATGCGTTGCTTGAGCTCATTAGAGGCAAATAGCAAGACGGGCGGCAAACCAATGCCAAAACCGCCACAAATACCCCAAAGCACACCACCAGAGCCACAGCGACATATTTCATCGCCAATAATGAATTCATGGAATATATCAAATTCATCGAGTGGCACGCCAAGAATATTATCAATTTCCATAAATTCCACAGGTAATTCACCACAAATACCCGCTGTAATACCAACCTCGGCACATTTAATGAATAAAGCGCGTGGTACTTGTTTAGCCTCATCCCATTCATCACAGTATGGTATGACCTCACGTTCTACAAATTCCCGCATACGTGCTCGGAATCGTCGATGTGAATCGTTATAGTATGGGCTGTCCCAGCCTTGATACCAAGCAGGATCACCAAATGGAATAAGATCACCAAATGGTTCGCTAAGATCCACTTCTGCATTCTCCGCTACAGCTTGATCGGCCTCGTGTGGCGGACTTCCGGCCTCGCCAACATACATACTGGGACCGTATTTTTCTAACACGCCTGTATTGTGGAAGGCGTCGAACTGCTTGGTCGCGTCTGTACCTGCGACATTCATAATTACCTGGATATCAGCATTAGTTAAGGCCCCAACTGTCGTACTATTTACTTACTTTCTTGCCACCCGGATGTTCGGTCAAAAAGCTGGTAACATCATATACTTTGCCACGGACAATAATCCAGCAGTCATTCTCTGACGTGTGACTAGACACTTCTTGTTCAGTAAAGTACTTTGTAGTAGCCATGTTTCAGTATAAACAAATAATATTTGAAGTGCGCGAATGGCCTAACGGTTTAAGGGGATAAATAGCAAATAAGAATACTGCAAGTCGGCAAACAGATTGCCGACTAAATAATTCTCGCCATAATCACGTGTTGGTCTGTAATTACTACTATGTATTTGGCAATATTTGTTTCCAAGCTCTATGTGAATTTCTTAATTTTATATAAATGGAGCTATTTATAAATACTGGGTATAGATGTATTGTATTATAGTTAATAGAATACAGATTAATTAATGAGCTACATTGGTACTATTTTAATACCATGCTTATATTGTTATGATGCGTGGCTAAAAATTGCATTGTGCTTAAACGAATCTGTTAAAATTACATGCAAACAGTCAATAATATATGTATATGTATATATTAAATAGTAATACTAATTATTATAAACAAACAGCTACTACAATAATATAGTCGGTAAATACTTGTTAGCTATAAACATATGAACAGTCATATAAACTAGTACCGTTGTGTTAAAAATAAAATAATACAATTGCTGAAGTTTTATTAAATAAATTAGTGATTCATCTTTCATTGCTTCACTAATAAAATAGTTTATGATTACGCTTGTCTTTAAGATGGATCGACTTTATTCATTACTATTCATTTTTCTATAACGCCTATTGTTCTACCAAATACTATAATAATGCTATTTGGAGTTAAATAACATATATTCTTCTTACTACGTTTACTGTTTTACTAGTAATATCTTTTATGATAGTAATTGATGTTTATGGCCAAATGACTTTATTCTAAATGTATTTATTTGTTTATTTCTAATATGTTCTGCGATCTACCGACCTGTTGGATAAATTGACTTTTACTGTTTTACACTTTGCTTGTTAATAGATTTAATTCGCGTCTCAATAAATATTGACTGACAGGCTCTACAGCTTACAATTACGTCACACTTTTCTTTTTCTTTCTCTTTCTTCACACCTAATAGCAATATCCAGAGCATATACTTTTACACACCATATATGTTATATAGATAGTGTTGGTATTTGACTGACTACTAGTTGAGTACAAACACTTTATAGATTACTTTCCTGCAGTACTTTTTCTTAATGTTACTTTTTACAGCCACCTTCATCACTTTAATCATTTATATAATAAGTATAGTTTTGGTTTTGTTGGCTTTGTCTTAGGCTATGTTGAATATGTGCTGTGAGCCTTGTTTTTTACTTTGCCATTACTATGGATTATTACATATTTATAGTAAACCAAAGCATACAGCGATTTTGGCAGCATATAGCCACTACCACATCGTGTACAGCAGTTGTTTACATATAACAATGGTGGTATAGAAAGCACTGCTAGCATAGTCACTGAACAAGTTTTCAGCGCCAATACAGTAGTGCTGTCTACCATTATTGCTACTGTTGTATGTAAATAGCAGCCAGAACGATTCCGTGTTGGCTATATGTGCTGTTATCTTTCTATCGATCATCTTCTCTTTCGCTTTCTTCCATCACCTAAATATTCTCAATTATTAATACTCATTTCTAAGCACTGGTGTTTGTACGTGTTGTATTAGCCTTTTTATTTCTGCACTGCTTTCCTGATTCAGTACTGTGACTGAGTCTAGCATTTTTAATGGATTACTGCAGGTTATTTTCTACGATATAGTCTATTAGTCTATGTTTAAAACGCGTTATTTCTAATTTATTAAGCAAATATTACTATAGTTTATTCAATAAAGCATATTGTTAACAAGCACCGGCAAGATTATACAAATTATTGCATGTTTGTAGCGTACATTCCAGAAAAACTTTTTTGTATACTCTTCATCGCGTGAGCTACCATATAATCTATTGACTATATATTGCTAATCAATAGAGAAGACTTTGAAGTTATAAATTAAAGCTAAAAGTGATAGTAAGTTACTAACTATATATATCACAATATCGTCATATTGATACATTGCTAGCATATACAGAATAAGCAAATTGAGTGATAATACGACGTTCAAGTCAATAACAATTAATTTAATATATATAAAGTTTATTTTAACGTTAAATGTTAATTATACGAAGTTATCATTAAGGTGTATCGTTTCTGCAAAGCAATAGTGTCAATGCTTGTTGGATAGAGTGATTGAGCCGAGTAAGATGATGAGCGTCGGCGAGATTTACAATGTTGTCGGATATTTGCATACTGCGATAAGTGTAGAATAGTCGATGCTTCGAGTAGTTCTTTTGTCTCGGATATAGCTTTGAGTAGCGTGCCTTTTGGTTCAGTATATGGCACTGGCATGGAAAGTGAGCGCCGGCGCTTCTGATTATTTCTATGGTTTGGAGTAGCATTAACTGCAATATGAGCTACTGTGGCATCGTTGGCCTTTTTCGCATTATTTTTGGCGAGTATAGCTGGCTTTTCTGCTTGTAATGCAACATCTACGCTTTTAGGAGCATGCTCCTTTTCTGGAACAAGTGCTAAATTAACTGTCGATGAGGAGGAAGCATAATTAGATATGAAGATAGCCGAGTTACGAAACAATGAGGTACTTTTAGTTTTTCGTAGCAATCGATCAGCGCCTGAAGCTGTCGATTTTTGAATATGGCGCTTCCAAAATGCTTTAATGTTTGATAGCGGTTTTGACAGTGATGCGCCTCGACGGTGAGAATTGATAACGCCGCTACTGCTATTGCCATTATCACTGGTCAGTCGAATAGCTTCAATAGCGGCTTGTGTAAATTTAGTAAAAAGCATAGTCGGTTTTTTGTTCAATCCAACAGTGTCGCGGTCCTATACAAAAATACTGTTTTGGTTGATAGGAGATGCAAATCAAGACAATGCATTCAAGTAAAATATACGAATTGAGTGGTACATAATTGAAAAACGCTTTGGTGGGCATTACTTGGTGTTATGCCGCCACTTTTTATCTGTAAATAATTCAAGGTTGCTGTAAAACCGTTCAAGGTTGATGATCAAGTTACTGTGCAACCGTTAGTCATTGTATAATCCTTGTTATCTCCTATTCTGGTTTGATAGGTGGCTATTTTATTTTTTCATATGGATTTTTATGCCAATTGTTAGTAAGGCATGTACTCAGCAATAAAGGCTGCTGCATGATTCAGTTGAAAACTGTGTCTATTGCTGGCGCGATAGCGTTGATTGTAAAACTTATTATTATTACCGTCTTATTTTCTTGCATCTAATAAACGCTACTTATATTGGACATCGTGTAAAATGTAAATAGCCAGCTCAATGAACAGCTAAGAATGTACTAGCCGTTTACAACGCCACGTTTTATGTATTCAATTAATTGACAAGTCAAGGTAAGTAAACTTGCTGCACGTGTGGCATAAATGATATGGGCGACATTCAATCGCCTTATTCATATAAAACGGGGTAAGCGATTTGTATCCCAATTATACTTAGCAGGTCCTACAAATGTATCGAGTATAACAACAGCTGATTGCTAACAGTACTTTAGAAGTATAGTAAAATGACATGGTTTATTTATTTGTATCACAGATGGCGTTTTAAAACGAGATATGTCAATAACCATACAGCTCAGTGCGGGGTAGTGGTGCAGCAAATGTAAAGCGACGAAGTTTGCGCTGCGTTCGGCCTTTAGTACCGCTTCCATCGTCATTTAGGCTTTTACAATCTACATAAGAAACATCAAATGCTTTCAGACTAGATGAAACTATAGCGCTGTAAGAAGACCATAAAGGCTTGGTTGTATGTTTTAAATAGGACTCTGGCAGTTGTTTCGATGCATGAGCCGGGTCTAAAAAGCCCGGTAATGACGATTTATGCTTTAATGAGTGCTTCCAAGAAAGTTGGTGTAGGTCAGGATGGGGGAAGCTGGGTGGCACTAAATACGAACTATCGTAGGATTTACTTTGTGATAGAGTATCAAAATAGCCAGCTTCACTGTGACATCTTATATGACTGGCACGTCTTACCAGCTTTTTAGTCTCATCTGCCTTAAAGAAGTTCATTAAATTCGATATTGAACGAACAAACTTTCGCTTTCGTACACCAATACGTGGCTCTTTGTCCGATAAAACATAAGTTTCAGTACATTCATCCGCTGTTCTACTGGAATGTTCTTTGTCCTTTATAATGGTCGATTGCTGTGCCTGCTCAATCGTACGAATGTGAATACGTACAGCTTTAGTAAATGTAGTAAATTTCATTTTAGCCACCAAAATGTCGTACAATTCAGGTTACAATATCAATGAGTGATTGTTTAGTGACAGTTAGTAATGTATGGGTGGGCGGGTATGCGTGAACGTGTGGATGGTTGGCAGTGTCACTAATAATAAAACCGCTATCCAGTAGCAGTCGTTTACAGCTGTGTCGAGTGATAGGAAAAGGTATATGGGTCAATCTATACCAGCGGATGCCCACGAAAAAGAAATGAAGAAGAAACGTATATATGTGAGCAATTTTTGAATAGCGCAGATAGCCTTTATTCAAAAACGGAGTCTGGTTGTTACGAAACGGCGCCTTAAAGCGCTGCTTCAAATTGATCCCAATGAAATTACTAAATCTGAAACGGGCTGAGAATAGAATTCAAATGCCATCAGAATTCCATTACATATTACTGGTTAGATCAGATTAAATTTGGCAACGGTACAGGTATGTTTTACTCGTTTGTAGAATGAACAATACTGCCATATATCCTTTGTTCTATCGTTTATGTTACTTTATTTTTACAAAAACAAAGAATTTACACAAAGAGGCAGTTATCATGATTTATTTAGGCCAGAAAACAAATGAGTAGCACATTCATTAGAATGCTTTGGCTTTTCCTACCAATCCACAATCTACTATAGTGACTAGCAAATTCGTTTATTGTAGCAAAATCTCGAAACATGTATCACGTGCAAGCATGTACCAGAATAGCGCTATGGCATCATGCTATGACCGTTCATCATGTCTACACAGATGGTATTTTGAAGCACCTGTTATTCCCTCTTGATCTAGCAAATGCTGTTTTAAGAGTCGAAGGCGGTGTTTGCCAAAACAGTGTATTATAATAAATGGTACTTGACATGATTTGTTAGAATTTACAAACAAGCATCCCCCAATGCCGTTTTAGTCTGATACCGGTTTGTTGACAAGTTGGTTCGAGCCATTGTTTCACGTGGTCCACTCTGGTAGGAAAGTTCTATATAGCCTGCACAACGCAGACGACTTGTTTTAAACTGCTACCCTCTTGGCCATTACTTTCTTTTTCCATTCTCTCGTTGCTTTCTTTCTTTTCTTGTTGTGCTCATACCAAACTTTGATAGTTTGTCTTCTATATGTCGTTACGCCATCCTCGATAGTATCAGTTACCTACTTTCGTTTAACGACTATTGACTTGCATATTACAACAGAATAATTGTTTTTATCTGACATAAATCAACTTAAAGACATTCGATCGTGTAACATTTTGTCAATTAGCGACATCTAGATTAACTGTTACATTTTTGTCACTATGCTCTTCTCTACCTTTGCCCAGGCTATCTTAAATAGCCAATCCAATGCACAAAACTCCCTGACTGAATACATAGCTTCTCCGAGCAAGGACAGCGCCAATAGTGAAAAACAGTACTCATTAGTTAACCACCCCTCAAACCTGGATCAGTCTATTTATTCGTTGGCAAGGTCAGCAACATGTCCGATCGACAACGATAAAGCATCTTTCCATTTGCATTATCAGCATTCTATCATTAACTCTGCTGCTGATTCACATATCCAATCATCGTCGCTTATGCGTCGCAGTCACATTTACCAATCTGAATATATTTTAATTGAGCTTGAAACATTTCAGAATTACAACTGCGCAATTGAGAAATCAGCTTCTACGCTGACACCGGTCCAGTCGCAAAAGTTAGCGCCATGGTCGGGCACGTCGCAGTCACAGGAAAGTGTGCTAACTAAAAGCAAAAGGCGAATGCGAAACCAGCGGGGAAAACGGTGTCTTTCTATAGATATTAAAACCACTAAGCAACTCTCAAGCAGCATTGAACAGCAACATCAACATAAGACTGAACTGACGACACAAAGGTCCAATCGTAATGTGGATCTTGATAGTTCGGCATACAATACAACTAGCACAATAGTACCAACATTGAGAAAGCGCCATTCAATCGACTCGGGTATGTCAAGCGATAAGCTTGAGAAGCTATCTGAATATAACCAATTACAGCGACAACAGCATGTTAATAAGTCATGGACTCCAAACAAACTACGTCGCTGCGTAAGTGTATTTGGTATGGATAGAGTTGGTGCTCTTTCGACTAAACAACTAGAGACGAATAATCATTTACATGTGGATACTCATTTTAAGCAGGACACACGGCCTGATGGCCATCCGATTAGAATGCATAGTCTTTTAGCTGCTTTAAAATCTCCGTTATCACCGTGTTTTGAATTGACCCAATCGCCACTATCCAGTGCATTTTACGAATCTTTTATGATGCATTCATCAAAAAAGTCGTCGTTATCTTCGGCAAATAGCAGCATGTCGAGCGGCACGGAAAGAATAGAGCCGAACACACCGCGTACTGCCTTTTTCACAGACATAATTCATTCAATGTCGGGCGAGGAACAGTTTGCAATACGGTCAGGAGGAATTGCCATGACACAGCGTAGAGCTCGGGCTGTCCGAGCAAGTCATTAACAATATCGATAATTTATATATACATTATTTGTTCATCAATAATAAAAGTAGAATTTTTAATTTTAATTTATTAAGCCAAATAGTGTACAGATTTTAGTTGGTAAGTCTTGCCATTCTTCATCATTACAGCAATGATAATAGTATTGCTATAATAGTCATATCTAGATTAACATAACCTAACCACCTATGTACCTCTTGTGCTTTCTAATGATCAGCAGCCAAGTCTTGATAAGAAATTACCGGTAATTTTTTCTCCTAAACCCCACAATAGTTTCACCGATCCTGCCTTGTAAAGGTCATGAGATATAATGAAACATAGGGAAATTTGCAGCAAAGTAATGCAAAGCAGCTATACTGATCAATAGCGGTGTCTTTTCAGCTTTAAATTAAATAAATATTACTATCTTACTATCTTGTGGCTTGAGTAATGCTATCCTATATGTTCAACTTACAAATGTATTTCAAGTTTATACGCACATAGATAAAATAAAACAAAACAATATTGAATCGAGCATACAATGCATATCGATTGTGCCGTGTTGCCGTAAACGGTCTTACTATATCATGGTAATTCTTAAGTTATTGATTTTAAAATGCAAGATACTTGTAAGTTGCATAAAGGTTATTTTCTATTTGCTATACATAGTTAAAAACTGTAATAAGCATGTAGCTGCATTATAAAATACATTGCTATAGTATAAGGTAGAGGAAATTTGGATTAAGGACTTTGTTGAAAGTTATTAACGCGGCAAGGTTACTAGATTCTAGCATTCAGGGCGAATACCGGCTTTACATGTGCACTGATAATCATGCAGTGTGGTGATAGAGCACCACGTGAATTTTGATCACGCATAACACCACTTGTGCTATTATCTGAACCATTTGATTATCAATTCTAGACTCGCCGATAAGCTGGATGGCTAGCCATTGTCTAGAAAGTGCTTACGGATCAGTTACTAATGACACTTCTCATACTATAGATACCCATCAAATCTACCATTGTTATCAGCACAACATTGGCCATTAATAAAATCATTTAGTATTACTAATTTTGGGATCAATAAATTTATTTAATATTGTGTTAATTAATTATTGCCATATTTGGCAATTGTACATTTCCTAAAACAAACGATTGAAATCCCATAGCCTTATTTACATTATCCAAAGTCTACCTTTGGCAACTAGCATATTTGGAAAGAAAATGCTTTTGATCAATAGTAGCTTATGGCCATATCGTCACTGTTACACCATCATTGGATTGTTTGTCCTTGGCATGCGGTTCAATTAATTTCATGTGCTCGTTGGAATGTACTGCAGCGGCATCATCATATATTAATTAGAAATTCATGCTTCGAATGGGCTGAATTTGCTAGTGACATCATACTGGTGGGCAGCAAAAGCTGCTGTACTACCAGCCAGAGTACCGCATGCCATTCATGTGGAGTAGCGGCTTCACTAATTTACTGTAGATTCATGTGCCAAATCATGTGTGGCCGGTTATCCGCGCGCTCAATTCAGCATGCGGTTGACTAATTGCTGGTCAGATCCTGTTTTCCCCCTAGCATGTTCAGTGCCACACCACTGAAATGTTGTTGTTGAGTAAACCATACGACTGCTCACATGCTGCCTGCTCTTTTCAACTGTCGTTTGCTGTGTATTCGGCTCAGATTCACCATGCAAGCAATGTGCCAGGTCGTACGGTCACCACGTTTCTGGAGATGGCCTATAGTCAACAGGTTTCGTCTCGACCATGGACACTTTGCTTTATAACTGGACTGCCGTTCCGTTCCCAACTTCGTCGTATCATTAAACATACACACTCTTTCTACCAGATTGGTATTTCACTATATTGTCACGCCCCACCCTCTTCGATAAACATATACACCTTCCACCTCATATATACACCTTCCATATACACGTTCTATACACGTTCTATACACATATCTGACTTATACTGTACGCTTTGTCTACACCAGTGTTTCTAAACTACCTGTCGTATTATTGTTTTAGTACGCCAATCAACTCCTATACATCTCTCATAGACTTACGTGTTTGGACTGCCACTATTCCATTCAAAAATCTTATATACCAATCTGTTTACTATATTTCTGAGTTTTCTGTTTTTCTATCACTACTAGCTTGATTATCATCATGTCTTTAGATTTAGTTTTATTGCCTAAATTTACCAAGGCTGTGCTTAACTCGCTTGCCGCTAGCACCCCCGGTGTCAACGGAATCATCGATTGGGATGCTCGACTATCCGGAGAGACGTTTATTTCGGATAGCATGTCGTGTGTGAGCACACCACGCTCTGTGGCATCCGCCGAAAGCCAGCCAATCTTCAACCGCGGTCGCCGCATGTCGAGCCCGTCGGTTTTAACTTATCCATCTACTACTACTACTACTACTGCATCCAATAACTCCCAATCTGTATCACCACTTACTAAATCATTAACTTTACGACGCAACGCCTCTCAATTACGCAGCCTCCGCAACAATCGCCGTTGCCACTCCACTTTTACCACAGTTCTTCCACCATCCCCAACTCAGCTCCCAACATCGTACGAGGAGAACGAGAACGATAGCGAGGATAGCGAGGTGTCAACCTCCGACTACGCCAGCACCGTGCCAACCAGCGGAACCGAGCGCACTTTGGCCTCATTCGACGACTCGTCGGCTCAATCTGATGCCAGCTCAAGCGTGCCATCCCGCCGCTGGGTCTCTCGTTCAAAGTCTGTGTCGGTATCCAGCCTTCAAAGCAATTTGGAGGTCGAGCTTTCCCGCCAGATCAGCGAGCAAAAGAAGTTGCGCGAACAATTGGCCAGTCTTCAAAACCAATTGCAGGCTGAACGTGCTGTCACTCGTCGCAAGATGTACCAAGACTTCCAAGAGCCAGCTGCGGCCCCAGTCCCGGCCCCAGCTCAAGCTCCAGTCGCTCCCCGCCAGCGCAAGCCTAGCCATGCTAGCGTGGTCAGCTTCAGTACTTCCTACAGCAACGACACCTTGGTCAACGAGCGCATGGTCAGCCGCAACAGCATTACATCCCGTAGCGCTGCTGCTTCATCCGCTTCGCCTCCATTGTCGCCTCGCAACAATAGCATTCAGGCCAGCCGTGGCAGCATGTTCGTTAATGGCACTGTCTACACCGAAGTCAACCTACCAGCTATTCCAGCTCAGCGCATCTTGGTCCGCCGTGGCTCACAAGCCCAGCTTCCAGCTGGCAGCCCACCAAGATCCGTCGGTATGGTGCAGTCTGCCGCTCCAGCTCGTCCCATGTACCAGCGCAAGATGTCTTTGCCTTTGATGATCGACACAAACAACTGCTCACCAAACGGTTATCGTGTCAAGCTCTCGCCCCGCCAATCGGTCCGAGTTGCTGGTCCACCATCGCCTAACGCTGAGGGTAAACGGTCTACAATGTCCGCTCTCGCCCTGTACGCTCCACCATGATGGGACGTGAAGAGCAGATGCCAAATCTTGTGCCAATTAAGCAGTCACAAGCAAACAACATGAACGCTTCGGTCGAACACTCGATCCCAGCTTTCAATGCCTACCGCATGCGCAAGGTTGTTCGTCGCTCCCCTGTATCCAGTGGAGCTGCGTCCCCAATCGCTTCCCCTCGCTCTTCCGACGACGAGAGGGATATGCGCCGCTTTGTTTGCCAGCCACGCACCATCGTGGTCCGCCGTGACGAGCAGGCTCAATACATGCCCGCTGGATTCAGCTCAGTCCGTCGTCGCCACAGTGTTGCCAGCCACGCGCCCTCCATGGTGTCCGTCAAGCCAGCTATGGGCCGCAAAATGTCCATGGCCCAGCTTCCCAGCAATGCCATGTATATGATGCGCCCAACCTCATACGATACATCGTGCGATGAATCGTCCGATCTGGACACGTCCTCCCCGCTAACCACCCCATCTCTATCTCAGGATAGCGATGACTCGTTTGGCTACCAAATGCGCCCACCTCAGCCGTCCATTCAGCGCCAGATCGAGCGCAGCATGAGCGCCGTGCTCGCTAGCCATCGCCAAAACGTCGCTTCATACGCTAGAAGCCAAGAAGAACCAAGCACCAGTGTGCAACTAACATCGCGAGGTGCCCAATCTCGCGTCCGGTCCGATGCTAAAGCTGTGAAAGCCTCCTCTTCCAAGGGAAAAGCACGAGGTGTATGGTCTCGACCATCCGTCTCCGTTGCTTCGTCTCTTGCCCCCTCGACCACTCCGTCGCCTTCTCTCCCTTGCACTGAATCGCTATGGAACTCTACCATCCGCCCTGCCACTGAGCGCTACTCGCGTCCATCTGCCTCAAAGGTGCTTAGAAACTCTAGCTCCTTCGATGCTTTGTACGCCACGCGCGCAGAGGCCCCTTGGTTGTTTGTTCCATCAGCCATCGATGAAGTCGATGACAGTGTCTCGGAAATCTCCAGTATTTCCTCCGTCTCGTCCCCAGTCTACGATGGCACTGCACGTATGTACTTTGCCTCGGGCTCCCCAAACAGCCGACAAGCTACACCATTGTAAGCGCTCCCATGGCTGTTGATGTGTGATTGTTGTCGGTTTTGTTTTGGTTTCTAATTTTTCGTCTTTTGTTCACGGACACACGACCCTTCTTGGTCATTGCTTGTCCATTTTGTGCTACAATCTTCGCTTTATTCTTCAAGTTTTTTTAGCTTTACATTCTTCGCTTGCGTCGCAATTTTTTGCCTTTTGTCGACAATGCAAGCACCCCGCTACTATTTTGCTTTCATCGTTAATCTGCGATTAACAGCTTTTGCACAGCCGCCATTTGTTGTTCCTTTAATACAACAACGGAGTCCACCGTATTTTGATGGCATTTATCACTTAATACTTTGTGTCCAATGTTAAAATGTTTAAACTGTTTATTGTTCATTATTAGCCTCTAACACTGGCCCACTTGCTAACTGATAATATAGATACCTGTAGATTAATTACACTTTATTGTTTAGAAACCGATTGTAAGAAACATCAAGACTTGTTCTTTATTATTTAATAAACAATACCATTTAATTAAGATATACAAATACTGTCTATTATATTTATCATGATAATGCCATTTAATCTTTATTTATGCTATAATGATTGTGCAAAGTGTTGTGCATCCTTTTAAATTATTATACTATTTATTTTATACTTTATTTATTGACAATTTAACATGATTTGGGGGTCAAATGACTAAATTTAATAACATTCGCGCAATTGAACTGCGCATTTAATCTATTGAACATGGGGACAAGTGGTGAGTTTTATTTAATCATTGCATCATCACATTTATTGTTTACTTGGTGGTCAAATGACTAAATTTAATAACATCCAATCTATTGAACATGATGATGGGTGGTGAGTGACATCAGTCATCAAATACTCATTATTGTAGCTTTATTATTCAGTATGTATATATACTCTATCTATCTATATCATTCTACAATATACTAGACACATTCTATTGTTTATATGCTTCAATATATTTTACTCACTCTAATCATTACGCTATACACACTATAACTTCGACACCGTTATTCACACTCTTTCATTCTATATTTATTCTATTGTATACCATTCTGCCACATGATGGATAATCACTGCTTAATGATGCTGTCAAGTTGTTGTTAGCTCTATTGGTTATAAATCTCAACGCATCTTGCTCATTTATTTATGGATATATGTACACTATAACTTTAACAACATTACTCATACTTTCTTATCATATATTCATTCCAAAATATATAATTTTATTATGTATTGGATATGCATTTTCTAGAACTGCTGCCCGTTTGGTTTTGGCTCCATTGCTCATAAACTTTAATTTATTCATTTTATTCATAAATACATGTGTACGCTACAACTGTGCTGCCACCATTCAAGTAAAAAATGACAATTATAAATGCATAAGTTAACACTATTGCAAACAAAGCAATCTACTAGGTATAGAAAGTAAAAATTATTTATTTAGATGTTAATATAGCATCAAACCTATCATTAGTAAAAATAGGGAATATAATAAAACGATCAAGATATTTAACATTAAAGATTAAATTATAAAAATGTTATCAATAGATAAATACACCAATATCGATATACTCTAGAAAGTGAAATAATAATATGTTGGTTTAAATAGTTGAATAAATAAATAAAATTACATATCATTGTAATAGAATAAGCATGTATACGATAAATTAGTATTTAACAACACAGTGTCGCTATCGTATACACTTGATATGTTTAAAATAATAAATTTATTTTTTGTTAAATAAATACGAGCTTGTATACAGCTGCCCATACCTAATATAATACAATGCTTACATAATTACATCACTTTACTTTGCGTATTAAATAAATAATCATTTTATTAAAATAATATAAAATAATATTAATACAATTAAACGGGAGGTCTAATGGCCCGTAATACATCGGCAATTGCTTCTTCTATCGACTCGTAACGTGTATTATTACGTAAACGCAATCGATGTGCAAATACTTTTTCCGTAGCAATCATCGCTAATTCTGGCGTAACAAATCCCCTACCATAAAGCGTTGCCAAAGCTCTAAATAGCATCTTCATTAGCATGTACAATGTAGCCCTTTCATAACACTAAACTTACCTAACTACCGTTTCAAGATCAAGCATAGAGCGGGCCGTAACACCCGCTTCAACAGCATGATGATTTCTAATTGCCACTACTATATCTCGTATATACCGAGAAACAGAGGCACCAATAGACATATTAATACAATGATCGGCCAAATCGCGTATCTCCTAATCTCATAGTAATTAGTTAAATGGTTATTACTAATGATTTACGCTTAGTAGCCTACCGAATAGGGCACTAGTGCTTGTCGCATCGATAACATACTAGACATGGATGGTGATTTCAGCATCGTCAAATTAGTAGTAGAAGCTGTAGGTGTTGTTCCAGTTGGAGAAAGGTCATGTGTAAAACTAAGTAAAAATTGATCCAGCTGCTTACATTAACGCCAACTCAGTCAATTAATACAAATAACTTACTAAAAATGATGGCAATGGATGTGATGCCAATCTATCCCGACTGCTAATACAAATAAGTAGAAACGGTGTCGGTACAGGATGAATACCATAACGATCACGCACCCTCCCTAATGTCAATAGCTAAACCAACCACTTTAGTATTGTATAGTTTAAATATTCCATTTAGCTGTATCATTACCTCCATCAGAACACCAATGACTGCTGGTTCAGCCGTATCTACATTCTCTAAAATAATCACTTGCGTTAAATGGCGATCCTCGCCCCGCTCCGCTAGCATTAACGATTCTCGAACACTTTTCTGCCGATAGCTATGGCCTCTATAGCCGTGGGAGTGCTTTATTTCTTGATCGTCATTATGCATCATGGTACGCCGTGTTCTACGCGTTGATACCGAGCCACGATGCATTCCCTCAGGACTTGGTTGATTCCATAGAGGTGTTAAATGGCGTCGGTGATCAATAACAACCGATCCGGCTCGATGGGCCGTCGCTAGTCGTTCCGACTTTACCGATCTCTAATACCATCAAATCAAATCAGGCCAGCTCTATCTTTTCTTATTTAATTTATTTACCGCAGTGGTAGTGGGAAACGGCGACTCTATGGTATCGGGCTCTGCCGTTAATATAATACTATTAGGCCATACAGAATCGATAGAGGGACGCGCATCAGGCGGACTACCATTGCCACTAAGGATTGTAGTAGCGGCATTAGCTGTATTGGCTGCACTCATACCCGATGCTTGTCGCTGTCCCTTTTCAGCCCGTCGATTCGGTGTACTATTACTTGATAATGGCCCCATAGGCATTTGTGACAACGTATGAATCGATACTGGTGAACCTGGCCGCTTACTACTACCACTATGGCCAGTACTATGACCAGCAGCAGCAGTGTTAGTAGTAGTGCTCACTTGGTGTCCAAATGCTTGGGCAAATGGGTCTGCTTGTGGTATCAATGATAATAGTTCTGAACTTGAATTCATCCGTACACGTAAACTACTTCCCGGTGTATCTGGTCGTTGGAAAAAAGCCGATGCTGGGTCAAGTGAATTAACAAGTCGTTCTGGTCGAATTGTATAACAGAAAGACCAAATAATCCAGCACATATCTAGCAATACCATGATTAATTTCATTATACTAACATTCTTTTACTTTCTTCATACTTGTTCTAATTGTTGACGTAATCTAGGAATATTATCTTCATGCGTACATAACAGTGTGCCTCGCCGGCCCGTAATCAAACAGATAATTAGCGTGATGAACACATCATCTGAAAAGGAAAACGAGCAGTTATTCCTCAATGTTCTTATGCGTTGCTGTAGCCAATTGCGCTTAACAATAAGCGGATTGCGTCTAGAACGCGCCCTTCTAATGGTCATGGAGGGGTAGTTGGTTGGTTTAACAGTAAAGACGGTCAAATGAATAATAGTAAAAATAGAAATAAATTTAATAATAAATTATTTTTTAAACACTTTATTAATGCATGGTGTTCATTCATTAGACTATTATTGTATAAACACTATTCTACAATAGCACTATTACAAAAGTGTAACTGTAGATCCCATCTAATAACATATATTCATTTATGCATCAACAACATATTTATTACTAGTCTAGCAATGAAGCGATATCTAGCTCCAATCGCTCGCGTACCAATAATCCATTAACATCAAACCAGTCGGTAAATGGCTTGGCCAGTGTACGTTCCCGACGATCAACTTCATTGCCATCCGTTAGTTCTCGTACAACATTTACGTGATAGATTGGCTTAGCGTCCTTGACTTCCACGTCCATACGAATCGTTTCCTAAAATTATAATAATAAATAACCATATAGGGTGTATTCATCTAGCATTAACTTACATGACCACGTTTGCCAATATAAATGTTTTTATCTTCAACAAAATAAGTATACAAAGCGGCGGCCAAGCTTAGAATAACATATCTATTGGCACCATCATTGGTCAATAGGTGTGACATCATGGCTAGTGGCTACTTACACGCTAACACTAATGGCGCTCACTGTACGGAACTGCTCAAACGGTTTCTTCCAGCCATAAAGAAAATCACCAAGGGCCACGGCACACGCTGCATAGCCTAACAGTAACTTTATATCGGTATGGCGATGCACTTGTTGGTATTTGCGCTTCTCATTTAAATACTATTGTAGTCCATCACCTATTAATACACTATATAGTACATTATAGCAACTACGCGATTACCTCTTTTACCGCGTCATCCGATGCATATCGCAGCTCTGATAGTGAAAGCTTATTCACAATCACGTCCGGCTTTGGCTTGTTGACAGCAACAACCTCTACATCATTATTAAGATGTTTGTATTAATGAATAACAGATCTGATTACATACCTCCATCCGAGGATTCCTTCTCGTTAGATGGAGATTTCGCAGATTTACGTTCACGTGGCATAATAAACTATACTAATAGCGGCCAGTGTTGTAGAAGTATGATGAAAGAAACAAGAGTGTTTGATTGGCATTATTTTGATTCCATTCAGCGCAATAAATCATTTTACGCAATCCATTGTAATAATTTGATTAGGTTGATTTGTATTTAAATGGTCATTCACAATAAATATCAGCATAATGTAATAACATTACCATTTCCATAGAATAGAATTAACTGTAACAGAAATTTCTACTAGTAACTACTATTTTAAACATTTAAATAAATAATGTAACATACCATTTGATTTCTTTGAAATATTGAGGCTGATCATTGTTGTTGTTGTTGACCATGTGTAGAAAGATTGATCGAATATTAATAAAAGCCACATCGTTGCACTTTCACATTGTTCCGCAGTTATTGTTGTTATTACTACGTACAGTGTGGATTATTGCGTCTGAATGGTCTCTTTTATTTTCCAATCTTCTACTGTTGCATTTTGGGTATATTTGCAATGTAAGATACTCATTTATGATGACAAAAAGGTAGGACGACTAGCGTTTCTGATGTTCACCATTGTCTTGCGTATTCTTAGTATCAACTTGGTAGATGCAGACTCTTTGCCAACCATTGATCAAGCAAATGGCCTCCACCGTATGCAATAATGATAGTTGAGTGTTTTCACCAGAAAGATCTTGTGGCGACAGTTGTAGCCAGAATATACGGCATGCTGTTGAGGTTATTTGAACAGGTGTTGATGTAAATAAAAGAAATAAAGCTAAGATTGAATAGTGTTTTTATTGATGTTAAAACACACATGCTATTTATATTGCTATATTCAACATTATTGTATGATATATTACTGAATAAAACGATAAGATAACAATAAGAAAAAGTAATGAAATAAGTAAATAAAAAATGCGAGAGTCAAGGTAAAATGATTTGATCGTGTAAATATTACGCGCTCAATCCAATGTTTTGTTTTATTTTAATATACAATTATACGACTTTTATTAATGATCAATAAATGAAATTAATCTGTCTTTCAATTGCTGCAATAATGTATAATATTAGCTGCTTACATTGATAAATAATTAGATTAAGCCTTATACTAGTTGTTTTAGTTGATGATCGTGTAAATGTAAGTATATAAGAAGGTACAATGTGCTTGTAAATATTTATCTGTACAAACAACCAGAATTACAAGTTATAGTAACAATAATAAGTATTTAATTACTAAACTTGTCAATTCAATTTTATCTACAACTCTTTGTTTTCTGTGCGTTATCTCAATTTAACGTTACTGCTGTTCTAGCTGCATCAGCAACAGCCAACTTTTGATAAACGTAGTCTAGCTTAGCATAGGTATAATGATTTGTTATAGGTCAAACCAGTAATTCTTTGAGCTGCTAATTGTTTTTCTATTGGTTTCTGCTTTGGCTTGTTCTTCTACATTCCATCTTGCTTAACTTGTCAAAAGTGTTTTCATAAATGTAAGCAGCACTTAGGCCTTGGATAATTACCGGTTGATATACGATCCATTGACATTATGCACTCGAAATTGCTAACATTCAATTGGAACTTTCTATTGTGTCTAGTCCAGTGTCTGCATATTGCATCGCGTGTAGTTTAGCCGATGCAATTTAGTCTACAGCTAAAAACTGATGGCGAAAATGACTTGTTGAAATATTCCATTGCTCAAATGTCGTGATGCATTATCCTACAAACAGTACTTATTGTATAGTTGCTTTTAGGTAATTTGGATTAGCCGCCATTTGAATGATGGTAGTTGCACATGTGGCATGATACACCTTGATGTGATGCATTTGTGAATTCAGAACAATTGCTATCCCATAACAATGGGCATAGTAGTGAATGAAATACGCACATGTACCAGTCAGCACACTTTATAATTTGAAAACTACAACTGACTTACGTACAGCAGTAAAAACCTGTATAAAAATACCAGTTTAATATATTAAACCTGTTTTTGCATCATTGTTGTGCACTACTTTGTATGATGCAGATATTGGGGACTGAGTCATTCAGGGAACTGGCAACAAAGACGTCTTTGTCTTGTTTACAAAACTAAACAATATGCTTGTTTTACCAAATAGTTAGACCGTATAACAAAGAATACAGACTAATATATCTATTTTTATCGCATATGTACTGGGTTATTAGCGTTGTTCCATTATTTGTGCGAATGACTAGCAGATTGGAGTAAAGGCCGGACAGATTGAAATCAAGACCGGGAGCATTCTATCATGCCATAGATTTATGGGTACATGCGCACCTCAAACCATTGTTTAGATTGCTTTATTGGTCCATGTTACACATCAATGGTATATATCGTATACTACAGTATACTAGCATCTCAGCATAATCATAAGTATAAATAGCCTGCAAAATATACACAACCAACTGCGATATTATCATCACGCTCTACTCTCTGCTATACACGCACTACTCTCCACTTTATACCAATTACACTCTACTATCTCTTTTAT